>JAQBSW010000917.1:0-160656 GCA_029291075.1 Eudiplozoon nipponicum
AGTATGAATGGGCAGTCTAGTGTTTTTTAAAGCCAAAAAAATACATATTAACGTAACGGTTGCGAGATAGTGAAGCATCAATTTCTAGATACTGATGTATTGTTACTTTTTCTGTCTCTTTGTTTTACAAGTGAGAAAACCGATAACTGATCCGTTAAAATAAGTTCAAGAAATCGACTAAATTTTGCGGGATACCATTATTATCTTGCGCTACACAGATTTGAAAGCAGCTAGGCGGTCTAGAAGAGCAACGATGGTGGATCAATGACAAAAGTTTATTGAATAGAGAGAGCGATTGAGTGCATGAATTCAGTATATTTATCTCGTTCCTAGTCGAAAGCTTGTTTGAGTTAGACTAATTTTCTTCTCTCTTTCTTCATCAACTCATCTGAGAACAAAAGCTGTGATCACTTTTCATAAAACAGAGAGCAAACTGATATTACGTGAGTGCTAAAGTCAATTTTTTGCCAATTAGCAACAGGACGACACTAGTCCGTAATCTGGACGAAATACACCCTAGAACCTACGGAAATAAGCTCGCGCAGATACATCTCAACTTTTGGTATTCTGGCTTTGTGGACCCACATGAAATTTCAAGTATCTGCCACTTCTGTATAGATGCCATTTGTGGTGCCGCAAATTTTAGTAGAGCAAGAGCAAATTGAGGCCAATGATAATATTGGAGAGCCTTGTTCTGCAGTCATAGACATCTCCAGCCAGAGTCTATCTTCCAGCAGCACCGTTTTCAGCGTAGTCCTGGCTTGTTTAACGTGTAAAAACACCAGAAATCATTAAATTGAATCGGTTAGAAGCTATCATGTTGATGGCAGCTATAGTCCGTGATCTCCTGTCTTAGTGGAATACATGGGAGGTGCCAGAAGAGATCGCATAGTTTGCCCACGGTGCTAGCAAAACCGATAATATTCGTAAATCGCGACAGAGACAAATCCCCCTTGCCATCAGAGATTCCTGGTAAGAAGTTATGTTTTAAAAAAGAAACATGTTGCACGACAGGGAATAAATTAATTACTTTTTCCTTGTGTTACGACACAAGGTGTTTGCATCCACTGTCTACCTGATTCTGTTCTGTTGACTATTGTTATCAGTTGGTGGTTCAGCAGAATCTTAGGATCTTGGCCAAAATTGGAATACTTCCCTTTTTTGGCAGCTAACAGAAGACCTCATAGGGTGGGCACATCCAGAACACAGCTCATGGCTGGCTGTAGTTCGCCTTTCTTATCCACTAGCAAAACAGCATACTTGAAGTCAGCCAGATTGCCAACACCTACACATAGCCTATCAAGATGAAATAAATTCATTACGATCTTTAGCTCCGCAGAAGCCCACTCCATTAATGCAGATCAAAAACGTGCGATCAGTCCAGAAATATACAGTCGCGAATTCAGAAAAAACTGAAAATATCGCAATGCAGCTATATAAACTTATACTGCCAAATACTTTACATGAACAGACGAGACAACAGGATCAATACCGATGTATGATAAAACTATTGGTGCGATTGGTCTTGATATATGCAACTGAATAAAATTCCAACGCCAATCCTACCGGTAACACATTTACGGGCCTATGATGTCGTACACAAATAATAAGGGGAATACAATTCATTTAACAATACATCAGGTGATGACTTACAGAACACTATTCCATCAGTGGCATAAAGCGAAATATAATTAATATGGATTTCTTTGATCAGACCTGTGAAATTCGGCAAGATGCAGTTATATCAATAAACAGTAAAGTGCGTTTTTTGCTAACTAGCTAATATCTTGATACATTGTTCATTACATAAAAAATCTTAATTAATGCATGTTAAAAAACTCACCTTAGCTGCGATTTCATCTACTTGACGCACGACTTGAATGATTTCATCTCTAGGCAATTGCTGAAGACGTTTAGTTCTAGAGAATGGCTGTTGAGCTATTCCCGGCCATTCACTAGCATTTGTTTCCTCGTCAGATTCTTCGCCGGCTTCACTTGAATTATCCAAGCTGAACTTGACGCTATTTGGTCGATGCTTATTATTGGCATAAGCGTTCTTTTCATCATCTACCAGTGAAAAAGCTTAAATTGAAAAATATAATGTTATTTATAGCTTGGCAAGTCTAATGAGGAAAATATATTATCAGTAGGCACTGGCTATATTGCTTAATTATAAAAATAAACACTTCAAAAATTGCAAAGGAGAAAGCCAACATGTAATGGATAAAAGAACTCTGTCTCAACACAGAGGTATTCGACACTGCCTAGGTTTATGTGAGCGAGGATCGGTTAAAGCAGCTCAAAGGTCATTACGCACGATGATGATAATTCTGTTGAAGAACTGAATAGACCGTGTCACTGATACCATCTTTATTGATTTTCAAAGGGCTTTTGTTGTTAGCATTGCCTGTGATCACAGCTATCGGCAGAACTAATGTGAACACGATGTCATTTCTTAACGTGACCGCATGTAGCATCCACGAATTTCGTCGGCACAATCATCATCAACATCAGCAGCATCATAATCATCATCATCACAACTACCTCCACCATCAAAATCATCGTAAACAAATATTATTAAGATCATCATCATCATAATCATCATCATCATCATCATCATCATCATCACCATCACCATCATCATCATCATCATCATCATCATCATCGTTATCATCATCATCATCACAATCAGTTTAATTATTATCATCAGAATCCTCCTAATTATCATTTCTATCTTCATCATTATCATTTCTACCTTCATCATTATCATTCTCATCATCATTTTAAATAAAATCATCCCCAACAAAGTTATTATCCACATCAACATCATCATCATCATCATCATCATCATCATCATCAAGCGCAACAGTACATTACCATTTAAAACTTAATATTTAATCACATAGCCATACAAAAAATCACTTTATGCGTAGGTTGTAAAAAACACTAGATTGCCAAATCTGTGTGGATGAAATGTTGCGGTAGCCACCTTCGATGCCGAGAAAACTCCATTGGTCCTATTTAAGACTGTCATGAGTACAAGAGAAGGTCATCTCAGAAGTGCGCAAAGTAAGGTAAAGCCAAATCAGGATGGAAGCAGTGGTCGACCCGTATGTTTAAATAAAATCTTTAGCATTTTTACAACTTCTCCGATGAGAAACATTCGACAAAGAGGCTGACACATTTACTTTATTGAGAAGCAAACATATTTATAAAAGATCATTATGCCACACATTAATGGTTCATATTTTTACAATGAAATTCTTTTGTGTAAAATTAATTTTAGACAGCTTCCGAAATCAAATGTTAGTTGATATTTAGAACAAAAAAAGCACAAGAACTGACTCAATCAAAATGAAATTTATTTTGTCAATTATTTATTTCACTGAAAGTATTGCCTTAATAATATATCAGATATTGCTCGTCACTTATTAGAAACTGGCCATAATATTAATTGTGATGGATGAAAAAGAATAGCACTTTGCATACGAGGTGGCGTCAATTTTTATAGGGAAACGATTGAAATAAAATCAAGAGAGTTAAATGAATGCTAGATGGAGTGAAAAATGTCTAAGCCTAATACCACCTATATGAGTAAATTGTAGGAAACGCTGTTCAGAAATCTTATCAGGAGAAAAACAATCAATAGAAAAGCAACAGATAGTAATATGGAGGTTTACTTGCCAACTTATTTGAATATGTACACAGAAGTTATTATATAATGTACGTAATAATATAATTACCATTATTATCTTAGTTTAATCTTTCTCCATAATACCTCTGATTTTCTTCTCCCGTCTTTTTCTTATTATATGGGTATTTTTTTTAAAGTATCTATTTTCTACTACTTCGTACCTTGTTTAATGTGTTTCTTAATTATCCTTATGAATACTTAATGTACCGTAATTAAATAATTAATTTTTTATTCAAAAAATGGTATATTGCCTTCCATAAACTCAGTCGGTTTCTGTAATCCTATCTTAATCATATACGACTTTGTTTAAAGATTTATTTCTTACTCAATACATTTTACTTCAGCATAACATTGTTTAAATATTTTTAGTACAATATTATCTAAGTTTTCTGTTTATCAGTTTGTTATCTCATTTTATAAATCTATGTATCTTCAAGATAGCAACGATGGTATTAGTTACATTTATTGATTAGACTTCCCTTACATAAACTGATGAGAATATTTTATAGATGAAGGTTGCGGTCTTGTTGGTATAAACGAAGCGTTGAATATGTGATTCATCCAGTATACTAATTTCATCCTTGATTACTGATTACATCATTTACGCACTATTCAGAATTTGCCGCAGACAGGGCTCGAGCCTGGGAATGTTTGCTTCAGAGTTCGTGATTCTAACGCCTGAGCCACTCTGCCACACACTACACACAATTTTCAGTTATTTACTAACCAAGATGTAGCAACTATAGACATAAATATAAATATCAAGAATGAAACAAATTTTCATTTAAACTCTATGCCAGTTATTGTCTGTGATTTTAGTGTTCTCTGTACATAACAAGAGCGGTTCCGACAAAAGTGGCCGGCACAGTGGATCGAAATATCAACAAACTTCTCAACGTTGATGTCGTCAACAGGTAATTTAGGGCACAAAATGACACTAGAAAAACATAACTAGCGTTCCTTCAATGTGGTATATCTATTTTAACAAATAAACTCACTTATAACTATTCTGGATATAATTGTATTTCAGTTTGTTCTGAGATGCTGACATAAAATAATACGCAAAAACGCCACGTGATAATAGCCAGTCGTTTAGACACCATTCAATATACGTGCTCGAACAAAGGCCTACTCCGATTCAGTTACTCAAACTATGCTCAACAATTGCAAGCGGTGTTCCGTAAAAAGTTTCTTCGGCTATTCTGTATGAAAAAATTGCTCATATTCAAACGATGGCAACCATAATCAATCAACTCATCATCATCATCATCATCATGTCCAGCCATACAAAAGTCAAGTGACTAATGTTTCACTGCCATATAACCATAAGGAGTGAAAAAAGTATATAAGTGAATTTAGACAAATTATTATTGAGATTTACGAGAGAGAGAGAGAGAGGGGTAGAGAGAGAAGGAATACCTTGCTACTATGAGTAAATTTATGAGGATAACTCACAGAAATGAGGCAAACTAAACCTCTCCACAACACCATTATGGCCAAATTAGCATTCGGGCAAGGCGACATCTGCAACAAGATCGCCACTGAGCTCGATTCGATGCCATATCACTAAGGGTTTCTAACCAAGAACTGTAATGCGCACGGGGACCCCATCCCGGCAGACCAGTGGGTCCTATACCACCCAATTTGGATGTAAGTGACTTGAATTGTTTCTGCCATGTCAAAATCTGCCCACCTTGTTTCTTACGCCAATTTGGTGCTGGATGAGAGAACAGAGCTCAGTTGTGACCAGAAGGATAAACCAAAGGCAGCATGAACGGAAAGTATAGTCTCATGCACATTCGTTTCGTGCTTACTGGTGATTCATCAGTAGGAGCCGGTATTACGCCCTTTAACCATTATATATTTGGTGTGGTAAAGTATCCTTTACAGACTCGGTATATATATATATTATATAGTGTGAGTTAGCATTGAAGTCGCATTGTCGTTGACTTTAGATTATGTTAACTCTACCATTACAGGTTTACATATCTGTCTAGGGAGATTGCACTAAGAAAGTTGGAAGTGGTATTAACACGCACATTTAATGCAGCTAAACTGAGTGCTATTTTAGGTCAGCTACACTTGCTGCTACCAGTACTAAAGAGAAAACAGCTGCTAATGTTGTATGTATTAGGTGTTGCGAACCTAGTAACAAATTAGTTCAGTTGTGACCAGAAGATAAACCAGAGACAGCATGAACGGAAAGTATAATCTCATGCACATTCGTTTCGTGCTTACTGGCGACTCATCAGTAGGAGCCGGTATTACGCCTCTTAACACTATATATTTGGTAGAAGAATGTGGAATAATAGGACGGTACAATCTCCTAGACGAATGTGTAAACCTGTAATAGTGAAGCTAACATAATCTAAAATCAACGACAATACGACTTCAATGCTAACTCACACTATATATATATATATACTGAGTCTAAAGGATACTAACACTATGGCTATTGTGTTAGTAACTGATACCTTTTTTGAAATCGATGAGTACCGATACTAACACTATGGTTTCCGAGTCGGTACATGATACCAACCTGAGGATATAAATTTATGCTAAAGTTCACCCAAATTGAGACTACAACAATTTCCAGCATCCTTTAGACTCTGGTATATATATATTATATAGTGTGATAGCATTATTTTAATAATGTTGACTTTAGATTATGTTAACTTCACCATTACAGGTTTACACATTCGTCTAGGAGATTGCACTAAAGAAAGTTGAAGCGGCATTAACACGCACATTTAATGCAGCTAAACTACGAGTGCTATTTTAGGTCACACACTTGCCGTTACCAGCAATTAAAGAGAAACAGCCGCTAATGTTAGTATGTATTAGGTTTTGCGAACCTAGTAACAAATTAGTTCAGTTGTGACCAGAAGGATAAACCAAAGGCAGCATGAACGGAAAGTATAATCTCATACACATTCGTTTCGTGCTTACTGGCGACTCATCAGTAGGAGCCGGTATTACGCCCTTTAACCACTATATATTTGGTAGAAGAATGTGGAATAATAGGACGGTATACTTAACATAACGATATTGAACATGGCACTTGGTAGCTTGATGTACGGTTTCAGATTGGTTTGCCTCTTTGTTCAAGACTAATACGTCAGGTAATATTAGCAGAATTCAGCCCATCTATTGTCAACATGGTTTCTAAGCAGAAAAAATCGTCAATGACTGGCAGCTCAGTGCCGTTCAGCACGATGTTACGCTTCAGATCAAAATTGGCGTTTAGATGAAAGCCGTAACAGATGGACACATTCGAACTGCAATTAACGATACTCCGGAACCGACTTCCAATTTCAGCATTGCCAGTGTATTCGATGTCAGCAAGTCGGTCACCAGCACCGATCTACACATCGGAAAGTGCACTGGTGACTTAAAAAATTATATATGCATCTAGATACCAAAAAAATGACGAGAACACAGAGCACAGAGCGCGTAAAATCTTCTCCGTCTTCACCAGCATCATCATAATCATCGTAATTATCACTGGCAGCAATGCAACAGCCTTTAGTATCTGATGCGTCACTACCATATAAGCATGACCAAATTAAAATTAATAAAACTAATAATAAATATAATTTTTAATGGCAAAATGAAGAAAATGTCAAAAATGACAATGTAGAACAAGCAAAAAATGTTAACGACATCTGATTTATGAAGGGTAGAATCTACATCAGTTTGAGATACTAAGTTATGTAACACACAGAAATGAGACAACCTAGAACTCTACAAACCCCGTCATGGCTAAATTATATTTTTAGAGCAGGGAGACACCGACAATACATCTTCTTTATGGTTTTCACTTTATCAATTGCTTGAAGCGAGTCCACAATTATTCCTTTCATCGAAAACGGTAATTGGAATTCGTAAAATCTTGCACGAGACAGAAAAAATGGCAGAGTAAACCAGAGGGAAACGATGCTGAGCGGCTAATAACGGTGCTTAAATTTCATTTTGAAGGAGAGAATGAATTCGATTCATGCATTACATTCTCGATCAATACTATTCATAGATTGGCCTAGTTTACTTATCACACTTCTCACAAACCCCTCCGAGGAAAATAACGGTGATCAACTTGATGCAGCACGATAAGTTTTTACCACAATATCTTGCAGCCATGCGTCACCGTTTATCAAAGATGGGCACATTTATAACAATTTTCCCCTCATTTGGAACGAATACTTCCCTCCAGAATTCCACAACAAGCTTGCGTAGATCATTCAAAAGCTTTTTTCTCAAAACATGAAAAGTTCTAGGGAGCTTAAAAATTTCAGCGGCTTTGCAGTCCATGATGAAACTGCAAGCCGCTTCCACAATCAGAACTATGAGCTTTGGTATCCTCGTAACAACATAGATTGGTCAATATATCACTAAAGACACCGTTGGCCATATAGTGGATCGGGAATATTGGTTCAGAAACTGGATGTGCCCATACTCCCTTGGCAGAATAACAACTGGTAAGGTATACCAATTGAAGAGGTTTTTATGCTTTACCGTTGCGGCTAACAGTAAAGTTATTTTAATGATTACGAACAAGGTTACAATCTACTCTTTGTTTCGCGGCAGATGCCGCATGGTTCAAAGATTGTGTTGTAAGCAGTTAAAACGCTTTTAGATTTTATTATCTGAAAACGAGCATATGACTGATCAAGCTTCTTATTTATAGCGTCGAAGTGTTGTCTGGTACGCTATCGGTTGCAATAACGGTTAGTCATGCATAAGCATAGGCGTTTCTAGAAGTGTGTTGTAAACTTTATCCGATTACTGTTTCCAGATATTCGAACGAAATATTGGCGGCTAAATAGAGCGTAAGCTAAAATGGATTCTTGCAGGCAGATGGCCGTGATTAGACACCGGTAGATCCAGTAAAGCACCAGTGATATGCAATCGTTTGCTTAGCAGAATAAAATCGACCGATGAAGCAGGGCAGCTCTACATAGCAATGCCTACACTATTTAATGATACCTAAACAATAAATAGCTTACATTTATTATTAAATATGTAATTAATAAATAAAACATTATGCCTTATTTTTTACTGAATTATTTGCCGACGAACGGTTTTGTTCCACTTTTAATAGATTCTTCCTATTGCGAAAGACGAGATATCACAAACTCACAAAAATTTCTTCTTGATATTGCAATCGATTTACGGTTCGTTTTATTCTAAATCCGAGCTCCTTTAGTAACATAAAAATTACTTCACAACCAACTAAAACAGTCGTATCAGTCGCCGTTTGGATTTAAAGCAAGTTTGCGAACTTGAAGTAAGCACCAATCCCATGGTATTTAACTAGTCGTCGAACAACATAACAAAACTACCGCCAGCCGCAGTGTTATGTTGTTCGACGACTGGTTAAATACAATGGGATTGGTGTTTACTTAAAGCTCGCAAACTTGATTGAAGAATTGTTACCACCACCTACACAATCAATTATCGTTTGGAACTCTGTGTTGTTCGGTGATAAAGTACTTTTGGTGCTGTTGAAAGGAGCATGGGCTTGGATAAAGGCCGACAAGTCGATCGAAATATCAAGGAAGACATATCAAGTAGACTTTTGAGTAAGTGTGTGATAACTCATCTGTCGCAAAAGGTAGAATCTATAAAATATTACGCATAGTATTAGTATCGATTTGAAAAGTTCACGTAGTAGAATTATTTCATCACAATTAACGATAAAGATAGGAGGATAGTTTATTCGAGATACACAAAACATGTATTACCCGATATAATTTGTTTTAAAGCACATTTCAAATCAGTAGGTAGCTCTTTCGCTCCATCTTGTTAACTAGTTGTACTGTAGGTACGAATCAAAGAAAAAGTTATTCTTAAATATCAAATCAGTACACATTTAAAAATTGCACAAATATATATATGTATATATATATGATTCATAATGTTGAAAAAAGAGGAAAAATAACCAAGCACAGTCTTACATGCTAGTGCCAGTGCACGTACAATTTTCTTGCTTGCACAGTGCTGGAAAAATTTAACTTAATGAACTAACTTCTAAATAGGATAGCAGATCAACACATCTAACTTTTATTAAAATTGCAAAGCGTATTTTTGGCATGTTGCGATATTTACAGTATGTAACGTGTTTAGTTAGACACGTACGTGCAACGAAAATCCCTTTTCTGCATCAACCAGGTTGGTATGCGCTCCAACAAGCGTGAATTCACTCTCCTGCTACATATGATTTGATCCATAGAAGCAATTCGAATAAAAGATAACGTTAGACGCAAATTGCAGTGGAATCTCATCTTTTATCATAACGACATCAGCAGCAAAACTTATTAAAATCAAAGCGGAACGCAATTTATCTTTTATGCGCTTCGTCACCTCTTCACTTTCTTATTGTAAATGAATATTTATACATGTTTATTATCAACAGCATAAACACTCATAGTAACAGAAGCAGAGTTTAAATCACTATTCAGTCGCCTGTCTGATTTAAAAGCGAATAACTACGATTGTCAACGACGGTTTAAAGAAAAGCTTGTCAATATTTGCCACCAATTTCGAAATTGGTCACAGTCAAAGAAATCCCCGTAGAGCAATGCGCACGTGGCGACGATACGAGAAGTGGTCAAGGTCCGTGTTCGTGTTATTCATTCATCGGACAATAAATCTGGCTTAATTGTCATGGATCGTGATGATTACGTTTCTAAAGTCAATTGTTTGATTTATAGTCCACAATTTGAAACTGATTTTAAGCGTGATGCAATGGAGAAAACCAAGAAAACAATTGCGACGCAGTCATCCTATCCTCTAAAGGACCGACGAATCCCACATTCTGAACACAAACAACCGAAGCTCCGTTTGGAACACAGGTACCACGGATGTATGCATTACCTACAGACGCAGAAACATGGCATTCCGCTGAGACCAATTGTAATCACTGACAAATACGCTAACACGCAAATTGGCGAACTGGTTTGCTAACCTTTATATCGAAGTGAGAGATCACCTGTCCGTGTACAGCTTGATCGATTCTTTTGAATTTTATTCACAAAATTAGATAAATTGAACGTTAAAAATTAGTTGATTTGAGGTCATTATTTAATAGTGTTCCTTTGCATGTTATTATGTCTAGGAATATTTTCCCAAATGTTAAACTAAGTTAAACACAGTAGGTGAAATTTTATTTATGCTGCACAGATATACAATTCATTTTTAATGAACAACTATACAGACAAACACATGCCAGTATGTATTAGGTGTTGCGAACCTAGTAACAAATTAGTTCAGTTGTGACCAGAAGGATAAAGCAAAGACAGCACAAACGGAAATATAATCTCATGCACATTCGTTTCGTGCTTACTGGCGACTCATCAGTAGGAGCCGGTATTACGCCATTTAACCATTATATATTTGGATGAAGAATGTGGGATAATAGGACGGTACAATCTCCCAGATGAATGTGTAAGCCTGCAATAGTGGCGTAATACCGGCTCCTACTGATGAGTCGCCAGTAGGCACGAAACGAATGTGCATGAGATTATACTTTCCGTTCATGCTGTCTTTGGTTTGTCCTTCCGGTCACAACTGAACTAATTTGTTACTAGGCTCGCAACACCAAATTCATACTTGCATATATATTAGTTCTCCGCAAAAAAGGTATTTAACTGTTAGACAAACATATGGTCTAGTAATGGGTTCCGCTCCGGCCCCCATCATGGCCGATATGTTTATGTGCATGTTGGAAAGGCCCATCCTTGACTTATAAACGTAGCCAAGGTAATAGGACATTGCACATTTGGTCGACAGACTGTTTGCCATATAAGCCTAATTATATAGTAAAATCAGTTGTGAATGATCTTACTGGTGATAATAAATGTGTCTGCATACACCTACAATATAATGGTGAAGAAGCGATGAAGCACAAACGAGATAGATTGCGTTCCGCTTCGGCTTTTTAATATTTTGCAGCTGATATTTTTATGATAACATCTATTACCAAACCTCATCATCATGAAAGATTAGATTCCATTGCAATCAGCATCTAACGTTATCTATAATTGTAATTGTTTCTGTGGTCAAACACATGTAGGCAGATGCAGTAGAAGATTGTATTCACGTTTGTCGGAGCACTTGCTTTTTTGAGAATAAGATGTGTCGCATGTAGTCCAAAATTAAAACGTCGTCTTGTAAATACTGTGACATGCCAACAAAGCACTTTGCAATTTTATTAAAGGCTAAGTGCTGTTGTGCTTCCCAGAACTTAGCAAGCAAAAACATTTTGTCCGTAGACTGACACAACCATGGAGGCTTTCCACGTAAAACTGCTTTGATAAGTTTCCTCTTGTTTCAAATTCAATATATATATATATATATATATATATATATATGTACATATACATATATATACATATATTTACTTATTTTATTAATTTTTCCCAATAAGAAATAAACTGCATAATATTTGAAGGCAATGAAAATAATAAAGATTATTAAAGAGCGGGAGTCAGCCTTTTATCCATAAAGAACAAAACACATAATGCAGCCAATTGTGTGAGTGCCAAACTTCTGGAACGAATTTAGTTCTTCAAATAGTGTTTGTAACCATATTTTATGCC
The DNA here is from genome assembly GCA_029291075.1 of Eudiplozoon nipponicum. NCBI lineage: Eukaryota > Metazoa > Platyhelminthes > Monogenea > Mazocraeidea > Diplozoidae > Eudiplozoon > Eudiplozoon nipponicum. Next base: position 12,292 of record JAQBSW010000917.1, read on the forward strand.
AAAAAGATTCCTTAATCAATGAAGGAGAAATAACAAGAAACCGACGAATACGTCTATAAGCCGCTTATTGCTCAATGCCACCGGGTACAACAAATCATAACAGCAATATGCTGAAGGAATCATTCAATCACAAGGTCGCTAACTTGAAAATTTGAACGAAAGCAAATACAATGCCTTTATAACGAAGGTAGGTACGTTGATGAGAATAACAGCTGACAATGAAACTAAAGACTTAACAAGGGATCTGGACAAATTCCCTGCACAATCGAACTTTCCTACAAATCCTGATGCATTTGTTCACAATTGTTCAAAGGCAATCTTGTCAAAACATCAGAAAAAATTACTCTCCTTAGGAGAAAAATTGTGTATCATTAAGAGTAACCTAAGAGAACGCAACATTATTCGACATTGAGGCTGAAACAGAAAATTTCTACCATGACTTAACGAAGAACACTGACCTACAGGCATTCAATGGACAAGGACTAAACGCTGAGATAATGCACTATAAAAATACAGAAAGGATTTCAAAGGCAGCCAGATCATCGAAGGAAGCGCATAGACCAACTACGGAAACTACAATCAGGCAAATCTATCCGACGTACCACATCCGACAAAGGATCAAGATTTGTTACACTTGAGCCGACGCTTGTAGAGGGTCCATTAATGAGATCATAAATGATTAATCGAAATTCAAACTATACAACAAAGAGAAATTGCAGTGGAATCTCATCTTTTATCATAACGACATCAGCAGCAAAACTTATTAAAATCAAAGCGGAACGCAATTTATCTTTATGCGCTTCGTCACCTCTTCACTTTCTTATTGTAAATGAATATTTATACATGTTTATTATCAACAGCATAAACACTCATAGTAACAGAAGCAGAGTTTAAATCACTATTCAGTCGCCTGTCTGATTTAAAAGCGAATAACTACGATTGTCAACGACGGTTTAAAGAAAAGCTTGTCAATATTTGCCACCAATTTCGAAATTGGTCACAGTCAAAGAAATCCCCGTTGAGCAATGCACACGTGGCTGCGTTACGAGAAGTGGCAAAGGACCGTGATCGTGTGATTCATTCACCAGACAAATTCTCTGGCTTGGTTGTCATGGATCGTGATGAAAATCTTTCTAAAGCCAATTGTTTAATTTTTTTAAATTGTTTAATTTCTGGTCCAGAATTTGAAATTTATTTTAAGGGTGATGCAAAGAAGAAAACCGAGAAAGTCATTTCGACGTAGTTGGCCTATCTTCTGCAAGACGGACGGATAAAATGCTGAACACAAACAACCGAGTCCGTTTGGTACACAGGTACCAAGGATGTATGCATTACCTAAGACGCAGAAACATGGCATTCCGCTGAGACCAATTGTATCACTGACAAATACGCTAACACACAAATTGGCGAACTGGTTTGCTAACCTTATATCGAAGATGAGAGATCACCTGTCCGTGTACAGCTTGATCGATTCTTTTGAATTTTTTTTACAAAATTAGATAAATTGAACGTTAAAAATTAGTTGATTTGAGGTCATTATTTAATAGTGTTCCTTTGCATGTTATTATGTCTAGGAATATTTTCCAAATGTTAAACTAAGTTAAACACAGTAGGTGAAATTTTATTTATGCTGCACAGATATACAATTCATTTTTAATGAACAACTATACAGACAAACACATGCCAGTATGTATTAGGTGTTGCGAACCTAGTAACAAATTAGTTCAGTTGTGACCAGAAGGATAAAGCAAAGACAGCACAAACGGAAAATATAATCTCATGCACATTCGTTTCGTGCTTACTGGCGACTCATCAGTAGGAGCCGGTATTATGCCATTTAACCATTATATATTTGGATGAAGAATGTGGGATAATACGACGGTACAATCTCCCAGATGAATGTGTAAGCCTGCAATAGTGGAGCAATACCGACTCCTACTGATGATTCGCCAGTAGGCACGAAACGAATGTGCATGAGATTATACTTTCCGTTCATGCTGTCTTTGGTTTGTCCTTCCGGTCACAACTGAACTAATTTGTTACTAGGCTCGCAACACCAAATTCATACTTGCATATATATTAGTTCTCCGCAAAAAAAGGTATTTAACTGTTAGACAAACATATGGTCTAGTAATGGGTTCCGCTCCGGCCCCCATCATGGCCGATATGTTTATGTGCATGTTGGAAAGGCCCATCCTTGACTTATAAACGTAGCCAAGGTAATAGGACATTGCACATTTGGTCGACAGACTGTTTGCCATATAAGCCTAATTATATAGTAAAATCAGTTGTGAATGATCTTACTGGTGATAATAAATGTGTCTGCATACACCTACAATATAATGGTGAAGAAGCGATGAAGCACAAACGAGATAGATTGCGTTCCGCTTCGGCTTTTTAATATTTTGCAGCTGATATTTTTATGATAACATCTATTACCAAACCTCATCATCATGAAAGATTAGATTCCACTGCAATCAGCATCTAACGTCATCTATAATTGGAATTGTTTCTGTGGTCAAACGCATGTAGGCAGATGCAGTAGAAGATTGTATTCACGTTTGTCGGAGCACTTGCTTTTTTGAGAATAAGATGTGTCGCATGTAGTCCAAAATTAAAACGTCGTCTTGTAAATACTGTGACATGCCAACAAAGCACTTTGCAATTTTATTAAAGGCTAAGTGCTGTTGTGCTTCCCAGAACTTAGCAAGCAAAAACATTTTGTCCGTAGACTGACACAACCATGGAGGCTTTCCACGTAAAACTGCTTTGATAAGTTTCCTCTTGTTTCAAATTCAATATATATATATATATATATATATATATATATATATATATATATGGCCATTATATACTATTTTATTAATTTTTTCCCAATAAGAAATAAACTGCATAATATTTGAAGGCAATGAAAATAATAAAGATTATTAAAGAGCGGGATCAGCCTTTTACCCTTAAGGAACTAAACGCTTAATTTGCAGTCATTTGTGTGAGTGCCATAATTCTGGAAAGAATTAAGTTCTTCAAATCGTGTTTGCAATCAGATGTTGTGCCAAAAAAATTCCTTAACCAGTGCAAGATAAATAACCATAAAAGCATAAACTTATAAGCTGTTTATTGCCTAATGCCATCGAGGAAAACCAAACAAAACTGCAAGATGCTGAGAGCATTATTCAATCACTAGGTTGTCAACTTGCAAGATTGAACGACAGCGAATACAATGCTTTTACAACAAAGATAGAAACGTTGATGACAGCTGAAAAAGCAAATAAGGACCTCACAATGGACCTGGATAAATTCTCGACACAATCGAAATTTCCTACAAATCCAGATGCATTTATTCACAATTTCTCATAAGCAATCTTTTCAAAACACCAGAAAGAATTACTATTCTTCGGAGCGAAATTCGCAACATTAAGAGAAACCTAAGAGAACGCGACATTATTCGCATTGAGGCTGGAACAGAAAATTTCTACCATGACTTAACGAAAGACACCGCCCCACAGCATTCAATGGACAAGGACTAAACGCTGAGATAATGCACTATAAAAATACAGAAAGGATTTCAAAGGCAGCCAGATCATCGAAAGGAAGCGCATAGACTAACTACGGAAACTACAATCAGGCAAATCTATCCGACGTGCCACACCCGACAAAGGATCAAGATTTGTTACACTTGAGGCCGACGTTTGTAGAGGGTCCATTAATGAGATCATAAATGATTAATCGAAATTCAAACTATACAACAAAGAGAAAGATGATTCAACAAATGTAGAATTACAGAAGATGCAATTCTAAAAAATATGGAAAAACACGTCTTACCTACGATGGCCGATTCAGAAATTAGATCAAAACTCATAGAAGAAATCCAAAAGTCAGTACCAGTCGGAACAAACTCCGCAAGATTGTACGGCAAGCCAAACTCATAAAGCCCTGACAGCTTGAGGAGCTCTTCCGATGCGGCCCATTATGTCAATGATCAACGCTCCACAACATAAACCAGCCAAGTTTCTTTACAAGAAACACTTCAACCAATACGAAGCATTATAAACGCAAACACTATCAAGGACTCCGAGCTAGCAAATGAACCGAAGTGGAAGAACATTCTACAGAATAAAATGGTCTCGTTTAGCGTCTAATTGTTATTTACGAACATTGAACTGGAAAACAAAACGACGATCTTGTATGACCTGATTAATAATGAGTTTTAGGATTTCCCTATAGACACCAATTATATAAAATCCCTCATATTAACATGTACAAAAAAAACATGCAATTTACATTTGAAGGTAAATACTACGGTCAGATCAATGGTGGAGCTAAGAGGAGCTGCATTGCACCCCTTTTTGCATATGTATACGTGCATCATCTTGAAAAAATCAGCAGACCCATCTGAAATCAGCAAGCTAGCCAATGAAGCCGATCCAGACAACAAATTCACTCTTGAAGTAGAGAAAGATGATAAATCTACCTTCTTTAACATAAAACCAACTCGAAAAGAAGATGGTGATTTGACCTTGGCAATACAGAGAAAATCCACTTTCACCGGGCAATACATTCATTACAACAACAGTGTGCCAAAATCTCACAAAAGAAACCTACTTAACAACCTAGCAAACAGAATCAGGAAGATCTGCTCTGAACAAAAGATCGAGGAAGAACTGGGCTACCTGAGGAAAATTTTGCCAATGTACAACTACCCAGAGCGGTTCATTGATGTCAACATCAGAACACGTCAGATTCGCACTAGAGAGGATACCGTCAATCAGGTAATCATAAACTTACCATTTAGAGGCAACGTACCGGCCTCAATTGCTAATTCTCTTCGAATCATTCAGTCTATAAATTCTCATGTATGTTCGGTAGCACATATATTAAACATACGAAGAAGCAATTGATCAGCAGAATCCAGCAACTTTTACGGCAGAAATTGATTAAAAAAGGATTGGCACCGTTAGGTAAATCAGCTATTTCCGATCATATATTGGAAACGGGGCACCCAGCAAATTTGGCCAATGTCTCAATTCTACCCAGAGCAAAATTAGAAATATTATATATATATATATATATATATATATATATATATATATATATGTATATATATATATATATATATATATATATATTATTCTTTATGAAATGCGGGCCTTAATGAAATTCATAGTACCCTTTCTATGTGCAAAAACAAAAGAAATTTTATCAGATACAAGAAACTCTTCTTTCTCTTTATCTCCTAAAGTATCTACTAATAAATATATCTTTATATATAAATTGAAGGCAAAACAAGATAGAAATATGGGAACAGAGAGAGAGTGTGAAAAACGGAAACCAATCAATTGCGTGCGTCATATCCAGTTCAAGTTCAATGCTTGTACGTGCTTCTTCTGCTTGCATAAATCCGGCTGGAATTTGTTTATCCATAAGGCTTCGTATGTGGCTAGCTCCGTCTTGTTTTTCCATTTAGTAATTAATTTAAATTCTACGTCTGGAGAACATAAGTTTAATGTTTCAACGATGTGTTGCGCAATTGCAAACGTGTATTCACCATTTTATTTAACACAGGCGTTTAAGTTAGAATGTTCCCTCATTCGAGTAATTAACTGTCTGGTCGATCGGCCGACGTAAGTTGATCAACAATTTGCGCATGTATATTGGTAAATAATATTTGATGTCGACATTAACAGCTGTTTCTCTTTGATTGCTGATAACGGCAATTGTGTTAGCTGCATTAAATGTGCGTGTTAATGCCACAACAACTTTCATTTGTGCTATTCGGGAAACTGTGTCCTAACTGTGATTTTAAGGTAGACTGTTTTATTTTCTGGTCCGTAATACGCCTGTTTCTGTTTAATTCTCGTTTTAATATTTGGTTCAATTAATTGTCTAGGATAGCCATTAGACATTAAATCGTTAATTGCTTTATTATATTCGTTTTCTTTTAAATCTTGACTAACCAACTTGTCAATTCTTGTAAAGCAGCCACGAACTGTTGATAATTTATATTGAAACGGCACAAAACTGCCGTAATGCAAATACTGTGCAAACCAGGTTGTCTTATGGTAAATTGTTCTTTCTAATTTACCATCAGTTTCTTTCTTTAATAGTACATCTAAGAAAGGCAGACGATCATCTTTTATCGTGCTCTGACGTGAAATGGATATTCTTATGTGCTTTGTTGAAACTTTAAAGCTGTGTTCGTGATTGCGACTTGTTCGTAAGGACAAGGAAAATCTCATCCACGTACCGTATATATTGAGCACATTTATTTATGAAACTCCTTAATGATGTTTTCTAGATGCCCTAGAAAAATTTCAGCTAACACAGGAGATAAAGAGCTCCCCATTGCCAAAGCATCAGACTGTTTATAAATACTTCCATTAAAATGAAACAGTACGTTTTCGTGCATAATAAGATAAGCTTGCGTAGAATGTGACCTGGCACTGGCGATGGTAATATGTGGTGTTCTGCCGCTTTGACTATAATGTCAATGGTTTCATCAATTGGAACATTTGTAAACAAAGATACCATAATCTTGATTTGAACACTTATATCTTGAATATTTTTCAAACGAATCGTCAACAGAATAATTACCTAGTAATTTACGTAATAATTCAAGTACACGAACTAACCATTTAGCTAGTGCATGAAACGGAGAATTTACCCTTGATAAAATTGGCCCCATATGATAACCATTTTTTGTGATTTTGGTAATTCTTAAATATATATATATATATATATATATATATATATATATATATATATATATATATACTTTACTTTACTTTACTGCGGCTGACTCCTTTTGGAGGATAAGCCGGCTCCAAGACATTTCATGGAGTTTCTTGGGAATTTGGTACAAGTGGTGTCCCCTCACCACTCGGCTTTTTGATTGAGGACGCACCTCTAGCTTTTGCACATCCAAGCGCAGTCTGCAAGGCAGCAGTAAGTTGCATGGTTGCCGGTGGCTGTTGAGAGCTCATTCGCCATTCGGAAGTACGGGGTACTGTCCAGGAGTCCATGTAATCCTGTGGCTGTTGAACCCTTTTGTGGCGGGGAACACACGCCGAGTCATGGTGCCGTCGTCGGGCTCATGTGGTATTTTATAGGAGATCCGATGGCCGGTCTGAAATCCACCACGCCCTGTTATATATATATATATATATATATATATATATATATATAATTACGCAATAGATAAATAATCAGTTCCGATATGCTGATATCTGTCTCAGACATAATAGATCAATCAAAGCAGCATCAAATAATTTTAAAGAAACGTTTTTTGAATTAATATTTATAAACTCAATTTAATTAAGATCAATTTATTTTTGTGTAATTTAGATTAATAACGTCAAAACATACTCGTTTGGGATTGAGACGATGTCTCCGTCGAGCATAAAGTCATTAGAGGAACAACTTGAACGTGTTGACTATTAGATTTTGTAGAGTTTGACTGGTTCTCTAGACTCGTCGCATCCACAGTCAGTTGTTTTTTGCTCTTTTTCTTGGAGGTCGACAAAAGATATTGACCACGTCTACGTTCACCTGGAGCGGACATTCGTGGAGAACCACTGTGAAATAAAAGTTTCCTTCGACGTCGACCATGCTGAGTTTCAGTGCGTCCAACAGAAGGGGAATACTTAGAAGGTAAAATACTGCTTGTTTGACGACCAATCTGTGAATTGCCCACTGCGGAAGACATGTTCGCATCATTTATTTCAGCCGCTTCATGCTCAACAATAAGAGCTCTAGCGGCTTGCTCAATAATCATGAGTTCAGACGAAGAATTTGTACCACTCGGCTTTTGAGCTCGTAAATTGAATTTTAGGTGCTCAGCTCTGTCATTAGTTTCGGCACCAGCATTATTCGTAGCGTTGGTGCGCAGTAGAACTTTATCACAATCAGTGTAATTATGATCGCATTTAAACCTGTCAATAGAACCTTGGTTATCATCTGATGTGACTTTATCTTGACTGGAACAGACATAATGTGAATTATGTTTCGCGTAATCGTCAATTTGCTCATCTACGAACACATATGTAAAACAAAATGAAATGAGACATCTACATTGTTACTGTTTAACGGGAAAAGTGACTTAAAACGGTAAAAATTTTCCAAAATGTAATCAAATTCTGACAAGAAACTGTGCGAAAAGTTAAAAGCGATGCATAAATTGGAAAATAAAATTGCTAGTTGGCTAAGCACTTACTTTGCCTCGTATAAGATATAGCTCGTTTTTCTTTAAACATGAAATTTCGTTCCATTTGACATGGCGCCATGAGGTATTCTAGTTAGCTGCCTTGATGATGACTTCGTGCTAATATTTTTTAGATCTAAGGTTTAACATCTATCCATTGCTCAATTTTTCGCTTAAAAAATCCAGAATTTTTAAAAATCTAGGTGTCAAATACTTTTAAGCTCAATGCGCAACGATATTGATAAACGACTTTTCAACAGCTACGCGGAACGAAGATTATACTTCCGACGTAGTGTAAAACGTTGCGCCACATTGCTGCATAGATTAACTTACTCCGTTTCAGCAGTTTACGCGAGTCACATACAAGAGAAGAACAAGTCGGATTCCGGCTAGAACGACATTTTATAGATATTTTTCCTTTAAGACAAAAGCTTGAACAGCAAAATGCTTAACACCGTTCCACAATAGCCGTCTTCCTAGACTTCAAGGGTGAATTTGACTAACGGGGCTACAATTTTTTCTTCGCTACTCCGTCGAAAGTGGTATACTCACTAAATTTTTTAATAGTGTACGTGATATTAGCACACTTTTGAAGAAACAAGAGTATCCAACTCTGCCTTAAACATGGTGTGCATAATGCAATTTTACGTGCAGTGAAACTTGGACATTTAGAATCGAAGATTTTATATGCTTACACACATTCGACCACATCTGTTTGAGAAGCATAGCACATATAGATTCCCAACAAAAAATAGTCACTGACATACGTAGACGTATTTTTGGATTTCCGGTATATGTTCCTCGTTAAACATAGAACTAATCCTCCATTAAAATCGCTGGCTGGGTCACGTTTTACATACTCCTTAAATTATATTGATTAGTATAATAATGATCACAAGACACACAAAAGACAATTGAAGTCAAATTGGATAGTATAAAGCCAACTCGTCAATCAGGATGAAGTCCAAGTGCTCATCATAGTTCATGGTTGGAAAGCGCGCGATATGCCATTAATCCAGGCCAATGGCGATTTTGTTACGGGCAGAAGAATTATCCTCCTAATTTTAATTCCTGGACAGAGTTATTGCTAGGTGTTTATGACGCGATGAAAGTGAACACGACAAGGAAGCTGTATTGTCAATTTCGCTTAGCCTCAAAGAAGATTTATCTATAATGATGATTTGTAGAGATCTAGGTTGCCTCATTTTCTATTGCACATAGGCAAATATCTCCATCTGAACAGGATCCCCTCCTTCATAAAACACTCATTTTATAATTTTTTGTTTAAATTATTTTTTTGTCAAAATAATAAAATTTTCTTATCTTAAAATATATATGGATTTTATTTTTTTCCACGGTCATATGACAGTGAAGCATTATTTACTAATGGTTGTTGTATTGCCGTCTATGATGATGATGATGACCTATCCAATGCAACATCTAATTATATTTTTAAATTTAATCATATGAAATATTCAAAAAACTGATAGAAAAATAAAGTAATAAAGTATACCAATTTGGAGTTTAAGCATCATTTAAAACAAAACAACATTTATAAAATTAGACGAAAATTGGTTGCGCGGGCAGTCATAACAATTACTTTAATCAAGGTGGCGATCGTGATATAAATATATGACCCATTATGTACCTACATTTTTCAGTATATACTAAGTATTTTTTAGTGTAGAAAAGGCAATTCATATAGTAAAACGATTTCATCCTTATTGGGAACTCATCACGCACTGTCCAGAAATTTTCTCGGACAGGGCTCAAACCTGGGATGCAATCTGGTGTTCTAACAACTGAACCACTATACCTCAAACTATACGCAAATTTCAATTATATACTAACTACCAACCAACCATTCCAAACTTGTCATTATAGGACAGACACCAAGCTACATGGGGAAATGGTATTGAAATGAACATTCATATAATGAAACGAACATTGTTTGTGCGGGCGGTGATCAAAATTACTTTAATCAAGCTGGCGATCTTGATATAAACATCTGGCCCATTATGTGCATACAGTTGTCAGTGTAAACTAAGTATTATATAGTGTAGTTAAGGCAATTAATTCAGGAACCGGTTTCGTCCTTATTTGTAACTCATCATGTACTGTCCAGAATTTGCCGCGGAGAGGGCTCGAGCCTGGGCACGTCTGCCTCTGAATCTGGACGCTCTAACCAGAGTCACCAGTGTTTATTTAATTATATGAGACGGACGCCCATCTAGCGAATACTTGCTTCATTAATTCAAATATGACCAGAAGGATATACCAAATATAAAATAACAGTCTAAGCAAATAGACGATTCACGGCCGTATAGCCGTCCAAACATCATTTTGATGTCGTCTTGTAGTTATTATTAATTTTTTTCGTGGTCAGAAGGTAATGATGGAGCGAAGATTAGGAAAACAGTGAGGATTAGCGGATACCCTTTGAAGCTGATCAGTGTCGTTCTTAGCAAAAGAAGCTTCAAAAACAAGGCCCATTGGATGTTAAACTGAATGTAAATCAACTCCGTAGTCCTCCCCCTAAATAATTTGCGCTCTTGATTTTTGTCATCACCAAAGTTCATTATGGCTATATTTAAAGAGCTATTTCCGTCTTCCTTTTTAACCTAAGACATACATACATACACATATAAATGGAAATTTTAATCTCCCGTAGGGCGCATTTATGTAAAGCCCATGCTAATAAAAAAAACTAGGCCACTCGATTGGAGCCTATTTTTTGCAGCACTTCAACAAGTTTTCCCATATTCAAAATTTTTTTAGTGATGATAGGCGTCAACGTGATCAAGTATTCAATTACGCGAATGCCAGTATCCGGCCACGATATTGCGGTTTAACATCTTCTATGAATCTGTAGTCTGGTGAATAGAATATTTAAGTGGCCTTCTCAAACAGAACCCAAAACACAATTGGCGTTAAAGAGCAAGGTTCCATGATGAGAGTACATCAAAGAGCAGCAAAATGTTGCACTTGATTAAGGCCTACGGGCCTTCAGCTGAAATTAGACTGATTGATTAGGTTCTAGAAAGAATGTTGCAAAATTATTTACGAAACAAATTTGCTTTTTCATGCTTTGTAAATGGTCCTATAATATATGTTCTAAGTCAACGTTAAATTCTGCAATGATTTTTTTAAAAGGAACAAAGGTTTCAGTGGTCAACATATTCATACAAAACCTGAGGGCAACTGTCCTAGAAGCACATACGAAAAACAGCCCTATTTTTAAGACATATAGATGAAATATATCTAATATCTATTCATGGTGATACAGAACTGGATCAAATCTTGCTTCTGGCGAAATAAATTAGAGAATAGAATTTTACATCACAAAAAGAAATAGATGAGAATTTATCTTACTAAGATGTAAAATAGATAGGGAATCAGGGCGAATTGAAACTAGATGTGTTTATAAATGTTAGCCACTCGGGTTCTCTCCTTAATATAACTCAAGATATTTCTTCTTCATTAAAACTGGGTTACTAAAACATGTATAACTTTTAATTCGGCCAATTTTATGCATTTTTCATTTGAATTGAGAAATAAACCATGTATTTAAGAATAAATTGACTATAAAGCAGTTGCATACAACAAAGTAGAAGCTATTATTTTACCTCAAAAAACAGCTCGACTGCTATATATAGTACTTTATAGTAATTTTTGTTTAAATCAATAACAAACTGGTAGGGAGAAACGCTTATACTGATACACGCAAAAACGTACGCACACGCATACAAACGCACACACATAAACAGTTCAGCAGATTAGATACTCTTTGTAGCGGAAAACTACTATATAGGCAATTTTGTATCAGGTGGTGCGCAATTAGTAACAAATCAGTTCAAATGACAGCATAAACAGAAAATAAAATCTCGTGCACATTCGTTTCTTGCTTTCTGGCTACACAACAATAGGAGCCGGTATTAAGCCTTTTACTAACTAAATAGTTGGGTGAGGGATGTAACGTCATATTTTCCCCATTTCACATCCAAATATATAGTGCTTACTTTACTGCGGCTGACTCCTTTTGGAGGATAAGCCGGCTCCATTGATTTCATGGAGTTTCTTGGGAATTTGATACAAGTGATGTCCCCTCACCACTCGGCTTTTTGATTGAGGACGCACCTCTATCCTTTGCACAGTCTGCAAGGCAGCAGTAAGTTGCATGGTTGCCGTTGGCTGTTGAGAGCTCATTCGCCATTCGGAAGTACGGGGTACTGTCCAGAAGTCCATGTAATCCTGTGGCTGTTGAACCCTTTTGTGGCGGGGAACACACGCCGAGTCATGGTGCCGTCGTCGGGCTCATGTGGTATTTTATAGGAGATCCGATTGCCGGTCGGAAATCCACCACGCCCTGGTGAGTAAATGCTGTAATAATGGCTGATTTGTTACTTGGTCGCAAAAACTAATACACAATTCATAGATTATATCCAAATCTTATGTTTTATTTAGCTGAGGACTAATGACGTTGCATACCTCCGTTCTGTGCAACACATTTTCCTTTTTTTAATGCAGAACCGTTCTCCACCATACCAGGTGTTTTAGGTAAAAAATAATCTCGAATCTGCTTATTCAGCAACCCGCCAGTCCGGCCCACATTGCACACTGAGCAGCTACGGCATTTACATAAATAAGCACCAAAGGATTGCCTGAGCTCAAGGTGCCTGTCCACAACATTTATTTGCAACGGGCACTCGATGTATAACCAACATCGGTTGTGTATTAGGCATATATATATTTTTGGTAATGCATCCCCTTTAAAGAATATAGATATATATATATATATATATATATATATATATATATATATATATATATATATATATATATATATCAAAATCAATGACATTACGAGGCCTAAAAATATGATATTTTTTCATAACATAGGAGGAACGAAATATACCGGCTGAAAGAGATACGCTAGTAGAATGGATACATTCGGGAGGCAATCGAGTCATTTACAAATTACGTGTTAAAAATATTTTCTATAAAATAGAATGAAGTTAGACAAAATCAAAAGACATGCGATAGCAAAGTAATACCTATCCCCGATTCAAAAGTAAGAACATTATCAGGTAAACGCATTATTATGATTGACTACGATAAGTAGTTTCACTTCAAACCAAACAGAGAGGATTGAACTTCGGGGAAAACCGGAAATGGTATCTATAAGAATCCATGCAATCGATCAAGTCGAGAAGAGGCATTACACAGTATAGTATGAGACTGTGGTCGCATAATTAATGCTAAGATCACTCTTACCAGACTGGGAAACTAGAAACTTGGTAGGATGCTAGCGGACAGCTAAAAGCAATCACTAAATCCCAATTTAATGCTAATATTATGAATAACACTGTAGTATACAAAATTTTAGCCACAATACTATCGAAAAGACCGAAGAAACAACTACCGAAGTTAATCTTTAAACTTGTGATGAATGAGAAAATGATGATGGCAATCGCCGACTACTGTCTAAATATCTCCAAGGAACAAAAAGCCGGAAAACAGGATGTATAATCACAACGCAGACTATTTAATTTTGATTAATTAAGTTTCGCAATTTTTTCAATCTTTTCAGCGATATTTGAAATGGAATTACCGAAGAAACACGTAAAAGTGTACAAAAGGTACACACAAACAAAGAAGCAACTTGCGAATCAAACGCAGTTTCGTGAGGATGGACCAATGTAAGAAGGTTACCAATAAAAGCAGCCGAAATATTTTGTTAAAGAAAGAAAACTACTGGAAAAAGAACAACTGCGTTAGTCAAAACGCAGATCAGATAATTTCGATTAGTCATTTCGCAAATTTTTTTTATTTTTTGCAAGTCAAATGTCAGATTTTCCATTTTAAAAGTCTTGTTTAAAACGCTGTCTTATTCCTAAATGCTTTCCCGTTAGATTAAATCTTATGTTAAATGCGTACGGTATGTTTCACAAGCATGACTTTCGTGTAAATATTATGAACACATAAATTCGTTATTTAGATAAAATTAAATTTATACTTATTAGGGAGAAAACTAAATTAAGATAGATGTTACTCGCTCTATTGCACGCAGCTGATTTTAAACGTATAGAAGGAGTTTACTAATAATGCCCATAGTTGAGAAATTCGAAATGTCAGAAATATACACAATAGAAAACTGGCCGACTTGGGACTTTATAGATCTACCCAACACAGCAATAATTTTATTTTAGCTAATCGTACAGTAAATCAATGAACACTAAAGTTAAAGATAAACGAGGTTGAACTGCTTAATCATGGTTTGAATATGGTTATTCTAAATGAAAAATCAGTTAGAAATGAGGTCATTAAAGAGCCTTTAAGAACGGCGCAAATTCACTCATATATGAATAAGGTCAAATTTGAATTAGACGTAGCTCCAATGTTCTAAACACATCAAGAAGATAAATTTAAGCCCAACTATAAAATTCAATGTCTCGCAAATGACTTAATATCGAACAATGTTAAATGTTTCATCATCATGTCCAGCCACACAAAAGTCAAAAGTGACTAATGTTTCACTGCCATATAACCATTAGGAGTGAAAATATGAATTTAGAAAAATAATTAGTGAGATTTACGAGAGAGAGAGAGGGGCAGAGAGAGAAGGAATACCTTGCTACTATGAGTAAATTTATCACGATAACTCACAGAAATGAGGCAAACTAAACCTCTCCACAACACCATTATAGCCAAGTTAGCATTCGGGCAAGGCAACATCAGCAATACAGCTTCCTTGCGGATTTCACTGTATCACGTCATAAACAAACCAAACCTCGCAGCTAACTTTGCCCTACTAAGAAAAGAAAGTTACGAAGATGATTCTACTAGACATCTGCAACAAGATCGCCACTGAGCTCGATTCGATGCCATATCGCTAAGGGTTTCTAACCAAGAACTATGATGCGCACGAGGACCCCATCCTGGCAGACGAGTGGGTCCTACACTACCCAATTTGGATGTAAGTGACTTTAATTGTTTCTGCCATGTCAAAATCTGCCCACCTTGTTTCTTACACCAATTTGGTGCTGGATGAGAGAACAGAGCTCTACTGGGCAATCTGAATGAGGGCATACGCAAAACGTGACCGAGCCAACGAAGTTGATGGAGCCTTATTTGTTTTTCTAACAGACGAGCACTTATTGTCAGATCCAAAAATACGTCTACGGATGTCAACGTTAGTTATTCGTTGTTGGTAACCAACATGTGCTATACTTCTCAAACAACGATGATCGAATGCCTGTAAGCGTCTCAGATCATCAACTCTAAGAGGCCAAGTTTCACTAGCGTATAGTAAGACTGCGCGTACAGATGCATTGTAAACACGACCTTTAAGGCAAAGTGAAATATTCGCGTTTCTCCATAAATGACGAAGGTTCGAGAAAGCTACTCTAGCTTTCGCGATCCGTATTCTCACCTCGTCGGACATATTGCCTACGTTATTGATAGAGCTCCCAAGATATGTAAACCTGTCGACTATGTCTAGATCTTCATTCTGCAGTTGCAACGTTGGAGTGAGTGGTGGGTGATCCTGTAACAGTATCTTACATTTAGAGGGTGCGAATTTCATAACGAAAGACGGAACAACGTCTGTTAATCTATTCAAGGTGGCCTGGGCAGCATCACGATTGTCGAATAATAGTACGATATCGTCCACATAGTCAAGATCGACTAGTTTATCGCCCGGGAGAACTTCAACTCCAGCATCCTGAATGTGTGGGAGAGTGTTGGTCATAATAGCATCGATTACAAAATTAAACAAATATGGGGAAAGTGGACAACCTTGACGAACACCACTGCTGGTTGTAAAGTTATGCATTAATTCGTTGTAGACTTTAACGCGACCAGACGTATTGTTGTAGAGAGCTCGTACAATATTGACAAATTTTGTGGGCACACCGCTTTTCGACAAGATATGGAATAAAACATTGCGATCCACCGAATCAAAAGCACCCTTGAAGTCTAGAAAGACGACTATTGTGGGACGGTGATATAAATGTCTCTGTTCGAGAACTTGCCTTAACGTAAAAATATTATCTATACAACCTCGTCCTGCGCGGAATCCGGCCTGTTCTTCTCTTGTATGTGATTCACGTGAAGCGCTAAGACGACGTAGGATAATCGAAGCAAATAACCTTGATACGACCGGAGTCAAACTTATACCACGATGGTTATCGCACGAATTACGATTGCCTTTTTTGAAGATGGGAATGATGGTCGACTCATTCCAGTCAAGTGGTACGGTTTCCTCATTCCATATAGTATGAAAAAGTTTGGTCAACGCTCCTGAAATTATATCGCCACCATCCTTAAACAATCCCGGAAGAAAATCATCGGGGCCTGCGGCTTTGCGGCGCTTAAGAGATAGGATTGCATCGCGTACTTCTAACTCGGATGGTTCTTCGGGACTAACATTCCACACTGTTGATGCAGACATGCTTTCGGGAATCGGAACTGACGCGGGTGGCCAATAAAATTGATCTCTAAAGTGTTCAGCCCACCTGTCAAGACGACTTATTTTATCGGTTATTAAATCGTTGTTACTATCATTTATAGTTTCGCTAACTTTTAATTTTCTCGGACCTGTTGTGCGGATAAGTTGGAACAAATAGCGACTATTACCTGACGCGAAAGCTACTTCCATTTCTTCAGCCTTTCTGCTCCAAAAGTTTTCGAGATCGCCTTTTAGACTGCGCTTAAGTTGGCGTCTTATATTGCGACGGGTATTATTATGAGTCGAGTCAGGTGTAATTTGGCGCCTTATTTCGAGTATCTCCATAGATTTTACAGAGAGCCAGTGATTATTTCTACGGGAGCCTGCTATGCCACATACAGTAGTACCTGCATTGTGCATAGTGGAACTTATCTTGGACCAAAGTATATTCGGATTTTCGCTATTCAGACCAGTTAGATTAGCCTTAAGAATATTTTCATAGTTTTGTCGGATGGACGGTTGTTCGAGTTTGCCTACATCAATTTGGGGTTTATTCTTAATTATTTTCCCGGAAAACTTTATTGCAAATCTCCAACGGATAAGTGCATGATCCGAGTCGGCATAAGTGCTCAAAAAATAACGAAAATCCTGGTTGCAACCACGCTATCTATAACTAATTGCTATATGATATATTAGAGTCCACCGTTGTCCGGGTGCTGGAGGACACCATGTAGCACAACGTCTAACACTACGTCTGAAGTTTGTACTACTTAAATATAGTCTATGTTCAGCGCAAATATCCAAAAACCGTTCACAATTACAGTTGCGAGTCGAGCTTAGAGTGTATCTTCCACCTAAATGAAATTCTGTGTTACTTAAGCGCCTAACTTGAGAATTCATGTCACCCATAACCAGGACTATATCCGAACTTCGTGCTTTACTTAGTAAGGAGCTTAATTCGGAGTAAAAAGCGTCCTTGCTTTCTCTGTGCTGCAATCGGTAGGAGCATATGCAGATACAACGAAGAGGCAACGATGATAACGGTTTTTTGCTTTGATTTTAGTAGATGTATTTAAACGTGCCGCACACAATCGACTATTTAAAGGGATCCATTCAATTAAGCAAGCTTCAGCTCGCGCGCTAAGGGCAATACCAACGCCCCATTTACCGGCTTGAGAGAACTCTGTGGAACCAGATGTTCGAAGCCAATAACGCGTAGATAGGGATGGTGCAACCAGTTCTGTACGAGCGAGTTGTGGCCCAAGTTGTTTTAATGTTCGCACATTAAATGCGCCTACGTTAAAACCTAACCTAGGTTTAATGAATGATCGTCTACTAGAACCATTTTCGATATTTGGCAACCTGGTATTGGGCTCAGTGTTATGATCTAAACCAACCATATTTCATAGTATCTAAAAGAGTGTTATTGTTAGATTGAGAAGAGGAAGGGGAAGGAAAGGAGGCAGAATCGGAGATAAAGTTGCCTGCAGTAGCCCGATTTCGCTTATCCACCCTGCGCGGCTCAGCAGATAAGGCGACCCTTTTTATACTGCGCGACGGCCGATGCAGTATGTAATCATTGTAAGTTGTATATTTCATGGTTATATATATGGACTGTAAAAGAACACTAGGTCGCCCATTCCTAGTGATGGTTTGTATTCGGAGTTTTCCTTCTCCTAGATAGTCTGCCAACCAAGGCTGATGAGCACTATCTGCCCAGATGCCAGTGGCCAAAGTTTTCTTCAGCAGCCGAAACTTTCCCTTCGCGTCTGGACGCTTGCTCTCATTCCGTCACTACACATTTAACAAAAAAAGTTACAGTGTAGTCCGACCAAACTCGAGGCTTGAACATGAAACGGAATGATGGCTGTGTCCCTTTATGGACCGGCAAGGTTCATGCTACCAATTCCTGGTTGACTACCTTGAGCCCGCCGGTCGTCAAGCTGGAATTTCTTTGGATACGGGCCATAAATTTTTAAAAGTGGACAGAAGAGAAGCTACGGTTATGATTAGTCAATCCTATTAAAATAACAAAATTTTAAGTAATGCTGAAGTATACGATAAAATGATAAAATAACCCACTAACAAGTTACAGAGGTAAGTAAAATTATTACACAATAATAAGTTTGCTAGTTAGGAATTGGATTCGGCACATGGTAACAAAATCATACAAGCAGATACAATCGCACCCAATGTATGCTTTGATTAAAATGTCCAGCACTCCACAACATATAAAATTTCTAATTTTCGATGTCATACAATAAGAAAATATTTCTATTTCTCAGTTGAAATTGTTATTAAATGTGTACTAGATGAAAGTGATAGATTAGAGAGCTTCGATTTTGTTCCTATGTACAAAAATATATCGCTACCTGAAGCACTGGATTGTTTTCGATGTTTCCTTGTTGATCATCACTTAATAATAGAAAGGAATAAAACGACGATTGGACACATTATGCAGATGATGTTATATGTACGTCCTATAATTATTTTAAATTTAGAAACGATTTCATATACAAATTGGAGGTGCTCCAAATGGACAACATTTGTCGGTTCAGGTAACAGCCATCTTTATGCATTATATAACAGCTAGATACTGTTTGTTGCGGAGACCTAATATATATGCAAGTATGTATTAGGTGTTGTGAACCTAGTAACAAATTAGTTCATTTGTGACCAGAAGGATAAGCCAAAGACAGCATGAACGGAAAGTATAATCTCATGCACATTCGTTTCGTGCTTACTGGCGAATCATCAGTAGAAGCCGATATTACACCCTTTATCCACTATATATTTGAGTGATTAATGTGAGATAATAGGATGGTACAATCCCTAGACGAAGGTGTAAACTTGCAGTAGTGAAGCTAACATCGTATAAAGTCTTTTGGATGAGACACCACTGAAGCGTAAATTGTACCTACGATTCTTGGATGACATATTATTGATTTGGAATCATAGTGAGGATGAAATGGTAAATCTCTTAAATTTAATGAATCAAACTTCATCTTGAGATGAATTCATCAGGTAGATTAACGTTTTTGGATGTCAATTAATTATAAATGGTCAAAAATTAGAATGATATATTTTTAAGAAGGGTGCTTACTGGGGAATCCTAAATAACTTCAAGTTAAATCATCCTTATCGTATGAAAATCGGTATCGCAAAATCATTAACTATAAAAAGCCCAAAATTAATAGACAAAAAGCATAGGAAGTAATTAGGCAGATTTCGTGAAATATTCTGGGCCAATGGTTTTCCTATTAATTCGATAGAATTTAAATAAATGTACACGTGTATTAAGTATGTTTAACTGAATCAATTTTATGTACACACATGCACATGTGTGACGTGCACCTATTTAATATGAGAACAGCTTTTATCAAACAAGCTCATCTCAAACACAACTTGAGTTTTTTGTGTAAAATTTCATACGTGCATGGTTCATCCGTTTTCAAATTTTTATCACTTACTTTGGCATGAGGTTATGAAGAGTGTATTTAATTTATTGGGATCGCCACTCAATAATATGATACTTACTTTACTGCGGCTGACTCCTTTTGGAGGATAAGCCGGCTCCATTGATTTCATGGAGTTTCTTGGGAATTTGGTACAAGTGGTGCCCGGTTAGCTCAGTCTGTAGAGCATGGGACTCTTAATCCCAGGGTCGTGGGTTCGAGCCCCACATCGGGCGTAGACTTGTGATGATGGCGACCTTAATTAATTTATTTCACATGATGAGCATAAAACTAATAGTCTAACACATGTAAACGGTAAATTCATTAGTTGAATAAACAAAGATCTTATAGACATACGCACATACAAGAGACACGCACCTATCTAGTGAAATAGAAATGATACAGCTAAAGAAAATATCGTAATTGTTTCATTAGTTTTCATTTTCAAAAGTTGTGATTAATTACGGACTGATGATGGCAGCCGCAAACGATCGTCGAAATTTTTCCAAGGAACAAAACTGGAACTCAGCTTGTGTTAGGCACGCCACAGATCAGGTAAAATATTGGAGCGGAGTACTATAAGAATTCTTTTAGTGTAACAAACGAATTAATCCTTTCAATTGCTAATGATATAAGCGCCACAAGCTATTTTCTTCTTACCAATTTAGCATACATACATATATATGTAACTAAAATCAAGTATAAATTAGGCGGTTTAAATTAATATTTCCACTTGACATATTGATTGTCAACTAAGTGTGTGATGTGTTTGGCATTGAAAAAGGGCTCCGTAATTGGAGCCCGAAATATCTGCAAAAATCATGATGACAGTGGATTCAAATATTTCGGTACGCAATCCGAAAATCAGGTAAATACATATATATGAACGGGGATCTAGATATCTTGCACAGCGAGTTCATGAGGCCTTCCCAGCAAGAAATAATTAACTAAGCCTATCCACTGAACCCTGTTTGTTGTTAGATGAACACATATTTTCGTCCATTCAAGTACTCCTTGGTTAGTGATGGTACTGTGCGGCGTGATCAAGTAACCTGTATCACGAATATTTTTTCGTCAAAGAGATGGGGTGCTAGCATTCCTGCGGTTCCAGTTATCTACTATAGTCGTCTCAGTGGCTTGGCAAGCACAAGATCGATAGTGATGGAACATTAAAAACAACCACATGCCTCCTGACGCTTAGTTGACAATGACTTAAACCAACCCAGCAAAGAAACTGATTGACGAAGCTGCACACACGCTGGTAGATATAGCAAATCATTTTTTGCCTCTGCAGCATAAAGGAGGACAGTACACTTGACTTGAAGGCCGTGGACTTTGTGCTTAATGAAATAGTGAGATTCTAAAGCGATTTGCAAAATTCGCCAACGGCAGCTGCAGCAAGGCTACCACGCCAGCATATCTTGGAAGAAAATGAACCGTTGTGTCATCAGATAACGTAGGTTAGCGAAATACTTGATGACTTGCGCCTTTTAGCAAGATCTTAGTCTCTGGATCAAAACTAGCCATACCGACTGTTTTAGATGCATTTAGCCTCAGACCGTACTGAATGGATATTTCATGAGCATCACCAATGAATCTATAGATCTCACCTAAATATTTAACGTCAGCAAGACAACTCACAACTGATCTTCACTTCGGGAAATGTTGTATTGAAAACATTAACAACTACGTTGACAACACATCTCTGAACGGGAAACCATCATTGAGTATAACCGTATAAAACATATGCACGAGACGGAATTGAAAGCAGCTGGGTAGTTTCGAAAGCAACCATGATTGATCGCTTATAACGGGGACGCAGTTCAAAAGTGTGGCGGATTGCACGAATATAGTCCACACACCCCATTTCCGGGCGAAACCCTGTGTGCATATCCTAGTTTGAACCTCTTGCTTCACGCGAATCCCTCCGAAGATAAAGTCAGTGAAATTCTCTGATGTGGCACAGATCAAACCAATGCCATAGTAGGTGGCAGGGCCTTGTCCTAATTCTTTTGTGTATGGGCAGCCGATGAAACTCTTGCACCCATTTGGTAGTGATTCTCTTCTCCAGATTGCGACAATAAACTATTATAGATCTCCAAATCTCTATTCCAGTGAACTTGACAACTTAAGAAAGGAAGCCATCGATTTCGGCGTCTGCGTTGTTTTACGAGCCCACAATTTTCTTCCAATTACATAAAATTAGGTATTAAGAAATTCATTATAAAATAACTTTGAGGGCTCACATAATCAATAATCACGTCGTATGCAATGTGCGGTGAAGTGAAGAGATTTAAAAATTGTTTGCGTTTCTTTTCAGAAATCACAAACTGACGAGCTTCTTGGATAGAATAACCACTGAGCATATAACTCGACGCCGCAACGTTAGCTAAGTTAAGCAAGTTATGTAAAAAATCAGCTGCATGGTTATCAGCAAACTCCTTGCGAAGCTTACGAGACAGAGTGCGATCTCATGTAGTTTCGCAACAGTTGGCAAATTTTGAAGAGTTTCAGTGGTACTTTCCGCCAGGATCCATATTCTGTTAGCTTCATTTCCCAATCAATCTTGATCTAGTTTAGCTTTGTAACCATTGGTAAACTCCATTACTTCGGAACGCCCCTCAAGGCTAAAACCAAATCTGATAGCTTTACAGAGAAATCTTTTCATTATCAGGACTGCTGAGAAATATTATGTACACAATAACGAATCTGAGAACGAGATTGCCATACGACAGATTATGCCTTTTCCGTCAAGTAAAGATTGCTTTGCTATACTCATATTCAGAAAGGCACCGCCATAACTGACTGTATTATTCTGGTACTGTGGTAACAGAAGAATCGACTTTTCTCGCGAACGAAGTCCGAAAGAAAGAAACGTTGTCTTTCTGAAAACAAATAATTTGGATAGTGTATAAGGTGTTGCGCACATAGTAATAAATTAGTTCAAATAGGACAAGACGGATAAACCAAAGACAGTGTGAACCAAAAGTATAATCTCGTGGTCATTCGTTTCGTGATTATTGGCAACTCATTAGAAGAAGCCGGTATTACGCCATAAACCCACTATGTATTTTGAAGAGCCATGCGATACAATTTGACGGTACAATCTCCTATACGAATGTGTAAACTTGCAGTAGTTGAGCTAATTTCATATAAAGTCTCCGGTTGCGACTTCAGAGCAGAACTCACTACATAATATATATATATATATATATATATATATATATATATATATATATATATATATATATATATATATCGAAGAGCTAATAAAGGTACCAACGCTACGGCTGCTATGCTAGTACTTGATAGAAACACTATGGTTGCCGAAATGATACATGTTACCAACACTATGGTTTCCGAGTAGGTACATGGTACCAACATAATGGATTTCAAGTTATGCCAACTTTCAACAAAATTGAGATATAAAAAAATTTAAACGCATGCTACTACAACAAATCCATAAACTCTGGCATTGATCAATATCAGTTATCACTTTTCGCGGTAATCAGGACACCATTCTATTAAATATATAACAGTTAGATACCGATTATTGCGGAAAGCTAATAAGTATGCAATTGTGTATAAGGTTTTGCGCACCTAGTAACAAATTAGTTCAAATATAACTAGAAGGATAAACCAAAGACGGCATGAACGAAAGGTATAATCTAATGTGAGCATTTGTTTCGTGCTTACAGTTTCGGTATATATCAAATATATTGAGTTGGCTTTTAAGTCGCATTGTCGAATAATTTACATGAAGTTAGCTCCACTACTGCAGGTATACATATTCATATAGAAGATTGTACCGTCCAATTGTTCAATAATTCTTTACCCAAATATATAGTTGGTATGGGGCTTAATATCAGCTCCTTCTGATGAATCACCAGTAAGCACGAAACGAATGTGCACATGAGATTATACCTCCTGTTCATGCTGAACTAATTTTTTACTAGGTGCCCAACACCTAATACATAATTGCATATATATATATATATATATATATATATATCAGGTCTCAGCAACAAACAACGTGAATACCGCGCTTGTGACGTTCGGCATTCGTACAAGATTGAATATTTCGAAAGGAGGCAGCCCTCTTATTTCAACAGTCAATAAAATGATACCATAAAAGCCGCAAGGAATCTGTATTGCTGATGTGACCTTGTCCTAAAGCTTGCTTAGTTATGATGGTATTCTTAGAGATCCATGGGGCCTCGTTTCTGTGTGTTATCCAGGTATATATACCCATACGAACTGGATCACTCGAATTTAATAGTTTATGTCTAAAGTTTTATCATGATTATTATTACTTCTCTTATTTACATTGTTTTTATTTTTGGATTTCATTTTTTCTAAAGTAAAGCATAAGTCCCCTATGGAAATTTATTGTTGATCATGATGATGAAGAATACGATGAAGAGACCATGACCTTCTTTAATTGGCAAAAGCAGCCAATATAACCTTTGAATGATTGTGGAGTGCGAGCTTCATGTGTTGAATATCTGCAATTTGCCTTCGCGGGCTGTCGCTTTAGACTATCAGTTTCGCAAAGATCCGATTGATCCCTATTTCCAATGATGTTGAAGCCTTCGGAAGAAAGGGACGAATCCGCACCCAACCTAAGGGAAGAAGAAACGGGTGCGTACTTGGAAATGTAGATCAATCGTATCTTTGCGAATTTGATAGTGCAAAGCGACAATCCACGAACGAAAATCGCGGAGATTCAACATTTCATGTTCGTGACTGCAGACAAATGGTTGCGCCGAAATTTCCATTCAAATGTAATGCGTGCAAAACTAATACGGTTGAGTTCCCCATATCCTTCTTTTCATACCTCATGTATTCCCGTCGGTAGTTCCTACCTACATAATATTCTGACCAGCTATTTAAAGTGTACATATAAGCACAATTGAACTGTTTGAATACAGGCGTTTTGGTGTAAAATTAAATGAATGATTTTTATTATTTATCTAAATAGTTTTTACAGTATGGTCTCAAAGCTCTTTTGTTGTAGTTTGTAAATCATGTCTACTTCATTTAATTTTCCGGGATACCTGTTTGCTGATTAAGTTGTCCTTAACATCATCATGTATGTTCTTAGAAGTTCTTCTTAAGAGATTAACTTAATTCTGTAGGAAATTGCAGCTGCACATATACAACGTATGTACTAAGCAAGCAATGTTTGATTTATCAGTTATTTTCTTTAAAAATACCATATTTCCATCTAAATATCAATACGTCAAAGTAGAGGTCAGAATTAAATTTTGCATACAAACAGACGATAAATGTGAGATGCCACGTGGAATAAAAGCCACACAGAAGGGTTAAGAAAGGCAACATTTGCCCTCTAATGAAAACTGAATAATGTATCGCTTAATATCATTTTGAAGTAAGACACAAACCTTTCAATTGTGTAGATATCGACACATGAAATGTATTATAGGATTAAGATATAACGATAAAATATGAGTAATAGATATATATAGATATGACTACATTAATCAAATGAGCTATTTTATAGATGATGAAAAGAAATTAAACCCATGCCAAATCAATCAAGATAACTGAGAGTCCAATATGTTGAATCATTAAAGTATACGAAGCGAATCAATTAAGAACGAATGTTACTAATTATAATGACAATATTAGAACTTTTCGTAAGAAGCAAAATAAATAGGCAACCAAACAGACGGAATGTATGACCTGCCAAAAGTAAACAAAGTAATTGGATCGAGTAAATTTCCGCCATTAAGTATACCAATTAACAATAATCCATAGCACAAATTGGCAAGCGAACTAAAAACAATACAATATCCAATAAAACTGAAATTTAAAATATTTCCTTTGGTGACCCCATCGAATAATTTTAAATCTGCTATAGTTTGCGGTTTTAAATATCCGCAAAATATTTAAAGCAGTACTAATAAAAAAATAATTTAAGCAAATGTAGGGTGATTTATGACGGGGAAGATAAAGTTAATACTGGTATATTTACCTAGGTAATACAAAGCAATGAGGAAACTTAGACCTCAGCAGAACATCATTATAGCCAAATCCGTTTTAAGACAAGCAATATCAGCAATACAGCTTCCTTGCGGTTTTTGTATAATTTATAAAAGGTACTACACTATGCAATTCTTAGTTTATATTGTAAAACGTATGTACTTAATGAGTCAGGTGTTTAGTCAAATGTCGAAACATGATTTAAAGAAATGTTACCACCACTCGCGCAATCAATGATTGTTTAGTTTTACCAATAAAATCGGATTGACACATCAAAACCGTAACTTCGCATTTATCTATCTTTAGGCATATAACGTTGTTCGATTTTAGCTTATTTCTTAGATGTGCAATTGACCCACCTTTTGGTTTTTTGGTGTTTACAAAGTTAGGCTACGTCTAATTTAAATGTACCATTAACCTCAATTGGTACCAGTCGTGCCGTATTAACAGGCTTTAACAGGTAGATATTTACTCGACCTTTCTTAGAATTTATTCATACAACAAAATAATAACCCAATCTGCGTTGATTTGATTTCATTTTTCTGGAAACTCTTGTATTATAGTTTCTCAAGATACAAGGTGTTAAAATATTGCCTAAGATCACAATTATGCCGTTGACTATGAAAGCGACCGCTCAGTCAGTTTTGGTTACAGATGTTGTAATAATATTTTGTTTAGGTAATTATCCGATCAGGTGGAGTGACTTGATCAACTTTATCGAATGTGACTTGGTTCTTCTGTAAACAAACAATTCTCGTTAAATTGTACCCAACTGTGCGGGAGACAGATGTAAGTTTCGGAATTCATGTAGTGTTGCATTTTATTGTTAATAAACTAGAATGCATACCAGAATGACTGTGGGTTTGGTCTTCGAACTCATGCCCAGCGGCTACTTTTTCAGATGTAGAGCACGACGATGCGACGCTGTCATCAATGTTTTTAGACTGATTGGCAGGAGATGACCAGTACCAATTAAGGAGGCGGAGCAGGAATGAGCGCTGCTGTATTCCCGATCTCGCAGGCGATTTGGAATCGAGTAGATCCGTGTCTGGCGTTTGACTTTTCTTTTCGCTAGTGTCATTTGGGTTTAGGGCTGGTTCTGTTGTTGAAGCACTCAAATCGTTATCGTTACTTATATTTACATTATTGTAGTTAGATCCATCAGTTTCGATGAGATTCAGATTTGCCTCGTTGTTTTCGATATTAAGAGATTGAGATGAATCAGCTAAGAAAAGTGTATTAAATAATAAAAAGCAGACGTTAGCACGTAAAATAAAATACAAAAATTAAATTATTCAGATAACTTCTATAAAATGAAATCAATATCAAGTTGGCATCATTAGATAGAATACTCTTAATAAAACTGAGATTGTGCACAAATATTAGTAAAGCCGAGTAGAGGGGTCCAAATAGTTATTAACCAACGGAACTACAAATTTAGTTTATAATAAATTCCACATATTCTCCGTGTACAATATGAACTAAACTGTTGCTAGGAAAATCGTCGATTTAATGCATTCTGTACCAGTTTTCCACATAGGATGAAGATACTCATATGAAATAAAAAGAATAAAACTACTCATTATTGAAAAAACAATAAACCAACATAAATTAGAGTTATAAAGGACGATTACTGATTGAAAATTTTTTTGTGAAATTATCTTTCAGTTGAAAAAGACAACGGAAACCTGTAGCCGAAATATCCGGGATAAATTACTCTAATCAATGTTGCGATCTTGATATAAACATCTGTCATTTTAGGTAGATACATATTTCAGAAAAAACTAAGAACTATAGTGTAGAAAAGGCAATTCATCCAGTAGACCGGTTTCGTCCTTATTGGGAACTCATCAAGTACTGGCCAGAATTTGCCGCGGCCAGAGCTCGAACCTGGGTATGTCTACCACGGAATCTGGTGCTCTAACCACTGAGCCACTCACACTACATGGAAATTTCAATTATAGACTAACTAATATTGGAGTTCCAACCAACCAATACGTGATGAGTTCCCAATAAAGACAAAACCAGTCTACTGGATGAATTACCTTTTCTACACTATACAATTCTTAGTTTATACTGGCAAATGTATGTACTTAATGGATCAGGTGTTTATATCAAGAATACAACCTTGATTATCGCAATTGTTATCACCGCCCACGCAACCAATGTACGATTTATATCCGGAATAAAATTGAAGACAGTAGACACAAGCGCCTTGTTGGATACAATAAGTTCCGGGTAATTAATATATTACCTGCCGCGCTACGTGTTTCGCTTAAATATAAGCAATCAACACTGCACTCTGCTTACTCTGCGCAGCTACCAAGGCTACACAATAAAACGTACGAAAAACGCGACATGAAATACAATACTCTCTGATTGAAGTACTCACTAGAAAGCGAATTTTGGTGTTTGATTGATCAAATTGGTGACTGACTGCTTACACAGAGGAAACCAGCCAAAGATTTTATCTCGCAGCCAAGCTGACAAGATGAAACTATTTTTTTTAGAAAAGTTGCCAAAATTAAACACTGAACGACTTTAAGCATATGTGGAATAAATGATGCATTGAGGTATGGCTTCCTAAATATATATCAACTGACACTCAAATAGTGTTTATCCAAACCAGACTGAGCCAATTGAACAACACATATGTACCTTCAGCCAGTAACATTTGTTTTCGATCAACTCTTCGGCTTCTGCAGCAATAAAGCGGATCACAATCTTTTCGACCGACAGCTGTTATATTTATTACATCAAAAATAGACAACGCTCGCAACGATTAACAGAGCACTGCATAAAAAGACCACAGTTTAATTTTCAACATGCTACAGTGAAATTTTTTTAAAGTCCACCATCATTCCTCAAATATGAAATCACCAGTTCATAAAAAGACTCAAATCAGCTAGCTCAGAACAAAATGATTATAGTGTAAAATTCATCATGACATAAAGAGAGCAACTGTAGCAAACCTTTACACAATTTCTGAACATAGGTGTAAACTCGAATTAACTAGGACAAAATAGTAAACATGTTAGTGTTATCAAGCAAGTAAAATAAAGAGACAACTAGATAGTACTATCAAACTATTCTGGTTATACATACTCACTTACATACGCATATCTACATATACACGCGCATATATATATATATATATATATATATATATATATATATATATATATACAAATAATTCAAAGAAGCGCTATCTCTATAAGCGCATGTACACTAATAAAATAGTGGCCATCCAAACAAGACTGAGCCAATTGAACAATACATATGTGCCTTCAGCCAGTCACATTTGTTTTCGATCAACTTTTGGCCTTCTGTAGGAATAAAACGGATTGCAATCTATTCGACCGACAGCCGTTATATTTATTACACCAAAAATAAACAGCAAGTGTAGAAACGTCAGCAAATATTAACGGAACGCTGCATAAAATATATTTGCCGGCGCCAAAATGCCCACAGTTTAATCTGAAACACCTTACATTAAAAGTTTGTTAAAGAAAACCATCGTTCCTGAAATATGAAATCACCAGTTCATAAAAAGACTCAAATCCGCTAGCTCAAAAAAATGATAAGTTTAAAATTCATCAAGACATAAAGAGGGCAAGTGTGGCAAACCTTTAAACGATTTATAAATGCAAGTATAAACTCGAATTAATCAGGACAAAATTATAACCATGTTAGTGTTGTTAAAGCAAGTAAAATAAAAAGACAACCGGATATGTTGCAAGGCCGCGATTTGCATACGCGTGTTGTCATTTTGCACAATCAGTTTCGCAAAGATTCGATTGATTCCATTTCCAAGTACGTGTCTGTTTTGTCTTCAAACAGGTTGGGTGCGTATTTGTCCCTTTCTTCCGCAGACGTATAAATCGTCCACACTAACCACTGGAAATGAGGTTCGATGCAATTTTCGTTGCTTGGCAACGTTACAGGGCCCATTTTCCAGCCGCAATACCAGGCAACTATACACAGCACAATACTCACAATAGCAGATTTAAGCATATATATATATATATATATATATATATATATATATATATATATATATATATATTTATTTATTTTATAATGTCCGTGCCTTTTAATATTACACAATTTATTTCTAATTAGGAAGAAAGAACACATTAATAACAAAGTGGATAAGGCCATTTGTTTCGTGAATACTATGATTGTAAGCGATGATTGATTCACGAAATGAATAGCTATCCACTGATTAATTTCTTTCTTCTAATAAAATATAAATATATATATATATATATATATATATATATAAACAAGTGATTCAAAAGAAGCGCTTGTACACTGATCAAGTTATAGGAATTTATTATCATTACAAAAGCCACAATTTCCAGATGCTACACACAATGTTGTCTTACGTAAGTTGCACACAAATATTTCAGTAGTGAATGAGGAAAAACAAACATTCACAATAAAACAAACGTACAATTAAGTAAACGCCAAATTAGCACAAGTATACGCGCAGTCAACAAATCAATGTCTGAGAGTGCACTGTACATAATATAAACCATACCAAAGAAGTACCCTAACAAAATTCCACAAGCACACATACAACACGCAAATAATTTACTAATGGCCACGCTATTATTCATATACCTTAATGTATTATAATGAATTTCTTATACTTTAAAACATTTGAAGAAACTGCAATCACACTATTCAACGAAAGTCCGAATAGAAATGATTGATTAATTAAATTGTACAGAATAATAATGAACACAATGACAAAATTTAACAGAGCAAATAACAAAAATAAAAGTCTTAAGGCGAAATCGGTTTCCTTTACGATTGTTATCTTTTGATTAAAAAACATTTGTACACATAGGCAAGAGTAAATGGTTAATATTAGTTATAAACCACGCGGTCAGCCTATCAGACCTGATAGTTTTGAACTACAATACCTCAATACGTTTACCAGATGCTAAATGTTGGTCCAGATGATCTTCTTCAAATCGTCTCAGAGAATCAGAATGACTGTGGGCGAAAATAGTGTTTATTTCAAATAGAACAGGAAATGAACAACTCAACAAATGGTTATAAACATTTATATATAAATTCAAAACTAAAAGGATATTATATAGAAATGCAAAACGGTAATTATTCAGCAGGAA
Organism: Eudiplozoon nipponicum; assembly: GCA_029291075.1. Classification (NCBI taxonomy): domain Eukaryota; kingdom Metazoa; phylum Platyhelminthes; class Monogenea; order Mazocraeidea; family Diplozoidae; genus Eudiplozoon; species Eudiplozoon nipponicum. The sequence goes on from JAQBSW010000917.1 coordinate 43,540, forward strand.
GGAAAACACAAATCTAATAGATAAAATCTAATTTTTCTGTGCATGTTTCGTAAGGAGTTACTAAAATATTTCGATTAAGCTTAACTACACACGTTGAGAATCGATGGTTTTCAAAATGAATTATTGCAATTAAACGAAAATTAGTTGCGCGGGCGGTGATAACAATTTCTATAATCACGGATACGATTTTGATATTATCACCTGACCCATTAGTTACTTACATATGTCAGCATAAACTAAAAATTGTATAGTGTAGAAAAGGCAATTCACCCAGTAGACCGGTTTCGTCCTTATTGGGAGCTTGTCACAAACTGGCCAGAATTTGCAGTGGACAGGGCTCGAACCTGGGCATGTATGCTTCGGAATCTGGTGCTCTAGCCAATTCCTGGTCAGTACATTATGAGTTCCCAATAAGAACGATATCGTTCTACTGAATGAATTGCCTTTTATACACTATAAAATTCTTAGTTTATACTGACGTATGTAAGTAAATAATGGGTCAAGTGCTTATATCAAGACCGCAAGCTTGATTATAATAATTTTAATCACCGCCCGCGAAACCAATGTTCGTTTAATTATATAAATGTTAATTTCAATATCAATTCCCCATGTAGTATGGTGTCTGTTCAGCAATAACAATTTGAGGATGGATAGTTGGAACTTTGGGTCTAAATGGATGCCCTATGAGCTCCACATAAAGGAAAAATAGACAAACCAAGTTGCATTAATTAGTATATAACTGAAAATTGTATGTAGTGTAGTGTGCGGCAGGGTGACTCAGTAGTTAGAGCACCAAATTCCGAAGCATAAGTGCCCAGGTTCGAGCTGTAAGCTATACATTTGCAATTCATTACATTTTTCGCAAATATGTATCGTGTTGATAGCATTTCTGAACATTAAGCAAGTGTACTTGATTAATTAAATCCATATGGCAAGCTTGATATAAACAATAATCCGACTGTATTTAAACATTTGCACAACGTGGCAAAACCACTGTCATTTACACGTACTAACACGACTCGACCATCCAAGATAATCATTAGAGAATGAAGGCAATGGATATATAAGTTAAGACAAACTATATATGCGGCTCTCACACTAGAAATCTGGACTGGAAATACCAGCTGTAAAATTTCTACACAGTCACGAACGTTAACTTTTTACGCCTTTCGCCACACATATATAGGTAATAAATATAAACTTTCATTGATTGCGCGGATGTAGATTCTAATTATTTAAATCACATTGCGATCTGGTACCGTCGTGATTTGATGATGATCATAGAGGATCGAAACAAGCTAGCAAATGTGATTGATGGTAATTTTCCTGTTGTGCGACGGTTTAACTACAATAGGATCGGTATTTATGTCCAGCTCGCAAACGTGATTTAATTAATTATTAGCATCACTTGCGAAATCAATAATCATTTAAAGGTTCTTATGTTTTGATATAAGGAGCCCTTTAGATATTAACTTTGTCAACCTTGCAATGTGAAGAGTGAAGAATTAAGTTGTATAATCTAATACCCTGTTTGGATTGTTTAATTAGTACTTATTGATTACTCCTCTCTTGATCAGCTTTCGGATGTGTGCTGAAGGATTCTATTGCTTGAATGCTCCTATTCCGACTTACGTATGAGTTAAAACACAAACATTGTAAATTGTAACCAACAAGGCATGTGATCTTTAGCATTTAATAGCGTTTCTTTTTGTCAAATTTGACGCTAAAAAGAATTTTTGCACGACATGGATTCCATTAATTACCTGGTCCTTGGTCTGAAAAAATCGATTTCCAGGCACTTTCCTCATTTTACTCCGAAAATTTCGGACCCCTTTATCAACGTAAGTTCATCGCACCAATAAAATTCAAAATTATTAAGTCCAGTTGTAAATTTCGTTTAAACTTACCAGCATATCTCTTAACCAGAATATGCGCGTCATATATATGTATGAACATGTGTCTTCACATGTATGCCCATCCAAGTGAAATTAAAATGATTTCATTATCAAAATTATGCACAGCAATACATAGGCTATTAGTAACTAATGCTTCAATGCCCTATAAACCAAAAGATAAGCAATAGAAAAGATTTTAAATAATAATGAAAAGAATATTACTATAGGCAAACAAATTATTAGAGGAGTTATTTATGAGAAGGAGGATCTAGATAACACGCAGAAGTTAGGCTAACTAATCCTCAACACCACTATAGCCAATTCATCTTTCTGGCAGGGAAACATCAGCAATACAGCTGCCTTGCGGTTTTTAATTCATCACGTCATAAACACAACCAAACACCGCAGACTACTTTGCTCAACTAAGGAAATAAATTTACGAAGATGATTCCACTTGAAAACTGCAAAAAGATCATCACTGAGTTCGACTCGATATATGATACGTGCGTCGATCCCATACTACCCAATTTGAATTTGGTTGACTTTAGTGGTTTCTGCATTATCAGTCTATCCAAATTTTTTTTCTTCATGCCATTCGGGCGTTGTGTGATAGAATAATGGTCTACCAGTAAGGAAACACAGAAGCTGTACGATTATCACTAACAATGCACACCCAAAGAATGTAGAGCAAAATAAGTTAACAAATAAAAGCATCTGCACGAGAAGCGAATAAGCACGCATTCCTCAAATAGCCGATATGTTAAGCACAGAAGGACGCCTGACTGACACCAAACGACTGATTAGCAACATAAACGCACATAGAATAACTCGCCAATTCAAAATCCAAACAACTTGTACATGTATTACAATAATCGTGGTAGCAACCTTGATTATAGTAATTAGTATCGCTGCCCGTGCAGCCAATGTTCGTTTAGCTTATACACGTGACATACATAGAGAAATCTCAACAAAATTTCACTCAATTATTTGGAATCCAATATAAATATTCATAAAAAATACTTCCATTTATCGTGTGTGTGCTTTCTTCCTATTGAATAAACAATCATTTATACAATATGAGAAATAGACATTTTCACACACACACACACACATATATATATATATATATATATATATATATATATATGAACTTTGCGAAAACGTACAAGATAATGTGTGTGTATTGGAAGGTGGCCAAGATCCATTGAATACAAGACTACTATCACAGCTTAGCGAACTCGATTTACGAAGTTGAGCAGTTTCCTCTTGAGTTAAAGCATCATCATTATCATCCGCCTCGCTTGCGTGATCCGAATTAATATCTCCTTCATCTTCGAAAACATGTTGAATGTAGGCATTTTGCCGTTCTTCGCTTCTTTCTTGATGCTGATTATTTTTTCCATTATTAACAATGTCTACATCAGTTGTTTGGTTTTCCATAGCATGATTAAGTACATTTTTTTGTTTTTCGTCAGGAATTAATGATTGTGTTAAAGATAAAGTTTGAAGGGTTTCATCTGTACGGGATTCTGCTAATTTTTGCGACTTCATGTCATTCATTTGAAAATTTTTAACAAAACGCGTCGGTTTCCATCTAGCTTGGGCTCTCCTAGCAACTCTCATATCAAGTAATGGTTGCACTGTCCTGATTTTGGTATACGAAACAAAGGCAAAATAAAAATATTAATTGAGTATTAAAAATTTTATGAACCTAACAATTCATATAATAAAAAGTCAAAATATAATTGCATTAAAAATAACGAAATTTCGACTTCTCAAACTCGCATTGAATGTTTTTCTACTTTGGCATCTCCATATCTATCGATTGACTTTTAAGCTTAACTGATTCGAATTGTCCGTCCAAAACGTACTCCTGAATTAACTGAAATTGCTAACCAAAAAAATTCTATACAACATGTAAGCGGCTAATCCAATACTCAGTAAAATGTTTCTAGTGACGAACAGAAAAATTCATTAAACCAAGTTTGTGAACCTAAGACAAACAAAAAATTAGTTTTTAACCAGTCGCATTAGGATCTATCGTAATATATTGGTTAATAAAAAATTATTTACGTATATGATACTAGGGAGAAGTTATTCTTAAATATTAAATTAATGATCAAAGAAAACAAACTCTTTATATGTACGACAAAATTATATGGCAAACGAGAAAACGTGTTAATAAAAAGGGTTCTAAAATCTAGCTCTTAACCAGATGTCGGTTAGCTATTGACCCGTGTCTGTTGCATCAGAATAAGTAGTAAAATTCCATGTTTAAATACATGATATTCATAAATAGATAGGAGAAAAGCGACAGAAATAACACGCCAGAATATGCATAGCGGAATTTAATTATTCTTTGCTTGTCTTAAATGTGTCACTTGAGTCCAAGGTCATTTTATCCATTAGCTGTTGGTGTACGGGGCCTAGCCTATCAAGGTTATCTGACTTATAAAGCTGACAAATACCCCAAACGCCGTACACAACGAGACTCCATCACATCCAGCACATGGAAAATGGCGATTATCCACTAGTACAGGTTTGTGAATAATCTAGTCAGATATGGTGAGCACTTTCTGCTATGAAGTGTTGTAGCAAAGGCTTAACTTGACAGTAGAATACAAACTCATTTTGTTCTGAGTAGACAGCCTAGTCCAATGAATCCGTAGTGCGTTCACGCCAAATCTTAATCAAAAAATTTTTTAAAAAAGAATTAAAATATTGACAAATTTTCATATTTAGCCTATGGTCCTAAGTGGCATTCGAATAACTTAGTGAGTTTCGATAATTTTTGCAACAAATTAGATAAAATCTGCACTAGAAAAAGAGCTGCTAAACGAAATGCGATCATTATTCGCCTCAGCAGATTCGCGACTATTTTTCTGCCAGTCACGAATCGGATGGTGAACAACACTGACTTAATTTTGATAATGCATTACAAATAGCGTCGGAGGTTAAAAAATGCCTTCGTTAGCATGTTCCGATCCAAATAATTAGCAGTAAACTTCCTATCAAGAAAGTAGGAGCATCTCCAGTTTCAGAATTTCAACACATCTCTTATAGCATGTCCTCAATCATACAGATATTGCAATCAATGTGATCGATGACATTACCTCTTCTTTGTGCTACGGCATAGACAATCTAGACTAGCACCCCCATCAATTATCAGTTTGCTCTACGTTGTATAAGGAGTGGTCACTGGCTCTATTTTCAGAACGAGAACAACCAACTAGGAATACCAAGGAAGAGTTTCTATTAAGAATGGGACGTGCAAAAGTTGCCTTCACACCGTCGCACAATCGAGTGGCGTCACAGACATTAGTGGTGTCATCTTTGCCTATCTAGACTACTCAGACAGACTACCCAAAATGAGCTATACTTAGTGGCGGCTCTACGGTCAAAATCATTCGGTTACTCAAAATACTTTATAATGATTTATCTAAAGGTCTTCCAACTAACAACTCTTCCTGATACATTCGCGATTGATTGCAGGCTTAAAACTGCTTCAATTTGAATTACGATGTCGATATATTTCTTACTTAGGCCACCGTACCTATCCTCAGATTTAAGATCGGTGCTGTTGATAGGCTTTATAGATTAAGAATACCATTAATTGCACTAGAAGTCCATCCGGTCCGCCATGACTCATTGGTATCCTGAGCTTAATCTCGTGTTAAAAGGCGCAATACTGGCAGTCATCAAAGAAATCATTTACGTTGGACCTTGTGAAACCAGCAGGATCGCCTCCCGATTAAATTTCAAGACGAATGAACAATAATTTTGGATCAATTAAATCCATTTTAAAAATCACCCGTCTGTCGAACTAAGCTGAAGCTTGCTTAATTGAATGGATCCCTTTAAATAATCGATTGTGTGCGGCACGTTTAAATACATCCTCAAAAATCAAAGTAAAAACCGTTATCAACAATGCCTCTTCGTTGTATCTGCATAGGCTCCTACCGATTGCAACACAGAAGAAAGCAAGGACGCTTTTTACTCCGAATTAAGCTCCTTACTAAGTAAAGCACGAAGTTCAGGTATAGTCCTGGTTATGGGTGACATGAATGCTCAAGTTGGGCGCTTAAGTAACACAGAATTTCATTTAGGCGGAAGATACACTATAAGCTCGACTCGCAACGATAATGGTGAACGGCTTTTGGATAGCTGCGCTGAACAAATACTATATTTAATTAGTACAAATTTCAGACGTAGTGTTAAACGTTGTGCTACATGGCGTCCTCCAGCACCCGGACAACGGTGGACTCAAATAGATCATGTAGGAATTAGTTATAGATGGTGTGGTTGCATCCAGAATTGTCGTTCTTTTTGGAACACTCATGTCGACTCGGACCACGCACTTATCCATTGTAGATTTGCACTAAAGTTTTCCGGAAAAATAATTAAGAATAAACCTCAAATTGATGTAGCGAAACTCGAACAACCGTCCTTCCGACAAAATTATGAAAATATTTTAAAGGCTAATCTAACTGGTCTGGATGGCGAAAATCCGAATATACATTGGTCCAAGATAAGTTCCACAATGCACATTGCAGATACTACTGTATGTGGCATTGCAGGCCCACGTAGAAATAATCACTGGCTCTCTGTAAAATCTATGGAAAAACTCAAAATAAGGCGACAAATTCCTCCTGGCTCGACTCATAATAATACCCGTCGCAATATAAGACGCCAACTTAAGCGCAGTCTAAAAGTCGATCTCGAAAACATTTTGATCAGAAAGGCTGACGAAATGGAAGTAGCTCTCACGTCAGGTAATAGCCGCTGTTTGTTCAAACTTATCCGCGCAACAGGTCCGAGAAAATTAAAAGTTAGTGAAACTATAAATGATAGTAACAATTTAATAACCGATAAAATAAGTCGTCTTGACAGGTGGGCTGAACATTTTAGAGATCAATTTTCTTGGCCACAAATTTTCATCCATGACTTGTGTTGATAGATTCGTTCTATTCAGAGACACTCTTCATTGATGGCCATTTAACTTATGCTGACAAGCATTTTCTCTCAACAAAATATTACTTTGTAGATGGTCTACACAATCTGCATAGACTACCTGCTATTTTAAGATATCAGAAAGCAACTTGATCACATCTATTAATAGTAGCGGGCTCCCCACGTACAGGGCAGAAGATGGACTTGAGTCATCAGAGGGATGTGAATATATATTCCTTACATTTATAGACACTGTCAAGAAATCGATCTTGACATCGGCTCACGGCTGTGAGAGCCTACACGTATCTATGTATATATGTATAAATTTCGAGTATCTGTTGAAAATTTTAGATTCACATCGGCGTCATCAAATGACAAATAGGGCGGACGGTGGTTAAGGCAAAGATAACAGCCTCAAAAGAAAATGAAACAACCTAGCAACCGATAAGCAAAAGCAGCCTTCCGACGAATGGTTAAATACAATGGGATTAGTGCTTACTACAAGCTAGCTAACTTTCCCCATTTTTGTTTAATTGTGTAATCGATGCTAGTATAAACAACACTCTCCCACACATTCAGGACGCTGGAGTTGAAGTTCTCCCGGGAGATAAACTAGTCGATCTTGACTATGCGGACGATATCGTACTATTATTCGACAATCAGCATGCTGCCCAGACCACCTTAAATAGATTAACAGACGTTGTTCCGTCTTTCGGTATGAAATTCGCACCCTCTAAATTTAAGATACTGTTACAGGATCACCCACCACTCACTCCAACGTTGCGACTGCAGAATGAAGATCTTGACATAGTCGACAGGTTTACATATCTTGGGAGCTCTATCAATAACGTAGGCAATATGTCCAACGATCATTGTTGTTTGAGAAGTATAGTACATGTTGATAACCAACAACGAATAACTAACGTTGACATCCGTAGACGTATATTTGGATATAAAAATAAGTGCTCGTCGTTAGAAAAACAAATAAGGCTCCATCAACTTCGTTGGCTCGGTCACGTTTTGCGTATGCCCTCATTTAGATTGCCCAGTAGAGCTCTATTCTCTTATCCAGCACTCCATTGGTGTAAGAAACAAGTTGGGCAGATTTTGACATGGCAGAAACCATTATAGATACTTACATCCAAATTGGGTAGTATAGGACCCACTCGTCTGCCAGGATGAGGTCCTCGTGCGCCTCATAATTCTTGTTTAGAAACCCTTAGTGATATGGCATGAAATCGAGCTCAGTGGCGATCTTATTACAGATGTCTAGTAGAATCATCTTCGTAACTTTCTTTTCTTAGTAGGGCAAAGTTAGCTGCGAGGTTTGGTTTGTTTATGACGTGATACAGTGAAATCCGCAAGGGAGCTGTATTGCTGATTTCGCTTTGCTCGAACGCTAACTTGGCCATAATGGTGTTGTGGAGAGGTTTAGTTTTCCTCATTTATGTGAGTTAACCTGAAAAATTTACTCATAGAAGCAAGGTATTCCTTCTCTTTCTACCCCTCTCTCTCTCGTAAATCTCAATAACAATTTGTCTAAATTCACTTATATACTTTTTTCCTCCCTTATGGTTATATGGCAGTGAAACATTAGTCACTTGACTTTTTTGTGGCTGGACATGATGATGATGATGTACGTTCAAAAGGATAACTAGTTATTGATAGCTGATTGCGTTTGTTGTAGTATTGTTTGAATTTAATTGCACATGCATGGGCTTTAGCAGCATAACAATAGCAAAGAATGTTGCTGAAATACCACCGTGTATAGTTCGGCATTTTATGGTCCAGTAAACAAGAGATAGCATCATGATCACAAGCATAATTTATGAAAGAAACCAGCCACTATGCAAGGTTTTGAAATTACACAAATTATATTTAATCACATAAAAGTACACAAATATAATGCTAATCAATAAGAAACACAGACAGTGTTTTTCAACACCGGAGGCCCAAAGTTAAATATCGTGTGTAGTGTTTTGCTTCATTATACTCATTCTTAAAAATTGAACACATAAAGACGCTCTTTTATACTGCGCTACAGTCAACGCCGTATGGGATCATTATTCTTTATACTAATATTGGTTATCTATGTAATTTTAATGAACACATTTTCATCCATGACTTGTGTAGATGAATTCTTTCTATTCAGAGCCACTCTTCATTGATGGCCATTTAACTTATGCTGACAAGCATTTTCTCTCAGCAAAATATTACTTTGTAGATGGTCTACACAACCTGCATAGACTACCTGGTATTTTAAGATATCAGAAAGCAACTTGATCACATCTATTAATAGTAGAGGGCTCCCCACGTACAGGGCAGAAGATGGACTTGAGTCATCAGAGGGATGTGAATATATATGCCTTACATTTATAGACACTGTCAAGAAATCGATCTTGACATCTGCTCACGGCTGTGAGAGCCTACACGTATCTATGTGTATATGTATAAATTTCGAGTATCTGTTGAAAATTTGAGATTCACATCGGCGTCTTCAAATGACAAATAGAGCGGACGGTGGTTAAGGCAAAGATAGCAGCCTCAAAAGAAAATGAAATAACCTAGCAGCCGATAAGCAAAAGCGGCCTTCCGACGAATGGTTAAATACAATGGGATTGGTGCTTACTACAAGCTAGCAAACTTGATTTAAGGAATTGTTACCACCACCCGCGCAATCAGTTATTGTTTAATCGTATTTCCTATATATGTATATGTGCCAAAAGGTGCAAACAGTTAAAGTTCGTAACTGCACACCACCCATGTAACCGCAGCATAAGATGGTACCGAGTTTAAGCTCAAGTGTAAAATCTTAGAATTGGAGCTCATTGAATTAGACTGATGATGCAAGATGAGTTGGCATCTATTCTCAAAGCCGTCCACAGGAGTTACCTAGGTAGACCGGCGTGTATGTTGTGAATTTTTCTCTTACAACCAGTTGCCAAACCAGTTATCAGCGTTTAAATAGAAGGCTCGATGATGATGTAAAATCAAAAAATGACTGAAAAGAGCTCGTCCGATCTTAGATTTTGTAACTTGAAGCTCAGTTCCTAATTAATTAAATCAAATCGAGTAAATGGAGCGGTATATATAGCTGTCCACGCATTGTCAGATACAGGCGCTAACGTCCCAAGCGACCGAATCATAAATTGAAACTGAGTGCGACATTAATTTAAATATTTTCAAATTGGAGCCCATTGAAATAGACGGATGATACAAGTTAAGTTAGCATAATATGTCATAAGCAGTAATAGAAAGGCTAGTACGTTTGGAAATCTATAAAGAAGCCAATTTTTCGATTGTCATCAGATATCCGTTTAGCGAAATTCAAAATAAGTTTCGTACTTACTAGCGACTTATCAGTAGGAGCCAGTACGACGACCTGCATATGCCATATATTTGGTCATTAAATGTGGGACAATTTGACGGTACCATCTATTCCAGCAGTAATGGTGCCAACTTAATATGATCTACGATAATACGACTTAAAAGCCAAATCATTATCTATAATAAATGCAGAGCGTGTAAAGGGTACCAACACTATTATTACCGAGTCGGTATATAGTACCAAAAGAATGGATTTCACCAAAATTTATAATTACAACTACTTATGAACAGTAGTTACTCCAGAAAATCCATACACTCTCGCCTTGATCGATATAAGTTATCACAATTCGCGTTAATCATTACATCAATCAATTAAACATATAAGCACGAAACGAATGTGCATGCGATTATACTTTCTGTTCATGCTGTCTTTGGTTTATCCTTATGGTCACAACTGAACTAATTTGTTACTAGGTTCGCAAAACCTAATACATACGTGCATATATAAAATATATGTACTGTCTATATCGGAGAACTAATATATATATATATATATATATATGCAATTATGTATTAGGTGTTGCACACCTAAATAAATTCAATTAAGAGTATAATCTCATGTACAGCGACTGAGGAGTAATAGCTGGCACTATGCCCAACACCCACTATATATTACGTCGGTCAATAGGCCTGAACCGTATGTGCACATAACATTCTCTTTTTGTTCATGCTGATTTTGGTATACCCTTTCGGTCCCATTTGAATTAATATATTACTAGGCGCACAACATTTATTTCCGGTTGAAACCTAGTGGGGATGGCTTTTGTTTTTCTTCCATTAGTTAGTGCGCGACGGTCGTCATTGAATTTTAAGTAAGTTTGCAATGTCAAGAGCTAGGCGCATGCGAAACCAGCGAAAACATTTAATTGATACGTCTATTTAAATAAAAATGAGATAAATTATCACTAGATTAATATTCTAAACATTTAAGTCCTACCTCATTTTAGAAAGTGTGTCAGAATCATCATTATTTGCATCCGAATATTTACGCTGTCTACGTCGCCGAGACAGCAGACGCCTGGCTGATGGAACACAAGTGATTCCCGTCAATGAACCCCTGTTCAGGTTGGCACTATTTCGTCGTAGAATAATTTGATCTCGACTAGGTGATACGCAGTTGGTGGAATTTGAAAAGGTATTTATCAAAGGGGGCTGATAGTGACCAGTTGCTTCATTCTTAGAATTGCGGTTAGGCATGTTAGAGCGACGCGAAGTCTCAATTCCTCCCGACGAACGTGGTCATGGACAGTTTGGTGGATTATTATCATTAGTAGCCTAAATTATGGCACAAATAAATTGCATGCGTATTGAAAATATGAAAAACAAAAGTGACATGAAAAGAAAAAATTCTATGGAAGTGGTAGTACCCGTAGAATATTTCACATGTGATATATTTAGGAAATTATTTTAAAATATAAAGATTTTCACGAACAGTAAAGACTCGCTCACAAAAAATAAGTCATGGTATTGACTACGCTTACAATACCGAAAAAAAGTTGTGGATTTGACCGCTTTTTTCTTGAGCGGGACAATTGATAGTACCCGTAGGTCGGTAAAATCTTGAATGTTGTACATTTCCATGTGCACTGGTTATGGGCCTTGATTGATGGGTTCTCACTTGTCCCTTCTTTTTAAGCCTTCCATCAGCTGATTGTCTGAAAATGACGTTGGAACAAGATTTTCCATGGTTCTTTTCCCAAATTTTCGAGGCCGAATTTCCAGTCTCATCTTCAGGGTTGACACAATACGCACAGGAATAAAACACAACTTGTGGCAAATGTGGTATCCTCATTCAAGACAGATATATTTATATTTATTTTTTTTTAATTGTCTTCCTAATATCCGGTCTTCATACCTAGTCTCTAATACTCAAATGTATACAAAAACTTATCCCTGTCCCCTCCCCGCACACAACCACCTATAAACACATGTGTATTCTACTAAAGTGACATTTATCGAATAACTATAAGCAAACCTTATGGATTGACATACACGCCTATCCATGATGTCTATATTTTTTTAATTGCTGTTCCGGACGCATAGAAAGATCAACAAATTTTTTGATTTCAATATTGCAGTAATCCTTAAATAGCCCAGTTTACCTAATCTCATCCTGTTTGCAATAGGTTATAGAGAGAGAGAGGTTAATAAAACTGTTGAAAGAATATATAGTATTATTCTATCGTTTGGACAAGACCGAATACGGAGCCTACACTAACAAAACGTCTCTCAACCAAATACACATGAATACTCATATCCTATATAAATTAATTTCTCCATTTAAATATCTGTGTGGAAACCATGTATAAATATATATATATATATATATATATATATATATATATATATAATAACTTAGCAACATTTTTTCTTTTTATTTGTATATTATTATTTACTTATTTATAGTCATATATATCCTCATCTTATAAAAATATCCATTTATATATTCGTCTACACGCTACATCGTATGCATATAGATAAGCATAAAGCAACCATGTGGGTTCTTCCCACATCTTTTATAAATATCTATATATCCATCATATATATATATACGTGTATACACCATATATAATATGAATATCATACAAGCAACACTGTGGTCCCTCAACGGATAAATTATATCAGTCAAAACACAGTTTCATTAATATTTATATATCTATTTTATATCTATATATAGCTCTCTCTCTCTCTCTCTATATATATATATATATATATATATATATATATAAACAATATAATGGGTTCTTTGAACTTCAAGTGCCTACAATTCACCCCGAGTGTATAATATATTTACTTTAAATATATATTAATTTACTTACTCACAATATATATGAATATATAAATATCAAATGAACAACTACCCAGAGCGATTCATTGATGTCAACATCAGACCACGACAGATTCGCACTAGAGAGGATACCGCCAAGCAGGTTTAGACGACGAACCAGCCTCAATAATTGCACGGCAGCTGAATAGAATAACTAAGGAGAACTTTCCCTGTGTTAAAGTTAATATGAAATTTAGCACACAGAGAATCATGAGGTTGGATGCCAAAGATCAATTGCCAATTCTCTTCAAATCATCCATAGTCTACAAAGTTTTAGGTATGTGCGTTAGGACATATATTTGACGTACGTAGAAGCAAATGATAAACAGAATATAGCAACATTTACCGAAGAAATTAATCAAAAAATGCTTGGCACCGTCACAAGAAAATCAGCTATTTTGATCATATATTGGAAACGGGACACCCAGTAAATTTGACCAATTTCTCAATTCTACGTGAAGCAAAATCAGAAAAATTATTATATATTAATGAAGCCCTTAATATAAAACAATAAACAACTGGCGTAAATATTCAAAGTTTCATCAACATGATATTCTAATCCACTGGCCAGGAATAACTAAATTCAGGAACAATTTATTGTTATCCAGGCAAGAACGAACACGCCTTCAACCATAATCAACAAACAATCAATCGGAGAGCAACAAACTGTAGAGGAAAATACAGAGGCACATACGGTGATATAAATTTCGAAATAATGAGCGTTTAACACCGCAATCCACACCTGCGCTGTTGCCAAGTGAAGAAACCAAACTTGCACAAAAAGGTAAAATGAAAGACTACACTTGGAAATATATATATGTGTGTGTGTAAGTTCCCTGAAAGCATACGATTTGATATGATTATGGCTAAATTACCTCATTCTAAACCCATCTAATTTGTTCCGTTTTCTATCGCAGATTCATAGTCGCGCTCTCTTAGTCGGATTTATTATCTCTGATTCACTCAATCTACGTTTCCTTTCATTCGAGAAGGCTTCATCAAATATGGGGCCTAATGATTTTTCTACAGGTGCCATATTCATGACGTTTATTTCTGATTTTATTTCAATTGATTCTCTAATCAACCCGGTTAATCTATTTCGGTTACATAGTGCAATCCGTTTACAGCCATCCCAGTTTAACTGATGACAATATCCATCGAGTGCCTGGCTAGATCTATGACTATGCCCATATTTGCATGTAGCTTTATGTTCCCATCTACGTACCTTTATTGGTCACATATATATATATATATATATATATATATATATATATATATATATCTTTACAAGGTATCTCAAAAATCCCTGATGTGTTGAGTGGTTCTACTTTTTCTTTCTGATTCAGAAGCTCATTGCTTATTGTAACTGACTGTCTTAACACTGTTCTTATGTTGTATTTCGTTGATAATACCCTAATTTTTCTACTTACTCTAGAATCTGGTAGAACCAGAGTTCTGTGCTTATCATCATTTTGCTTATCTAAATCCCTTACCTGTTTATTTTCTATTAAATCGCAGTAGCGTCTCGTTCATGATTTTCTTAGTTAATTCTTCCGCATAACCATTTAGCTGAAATACATCTTTCAATTTCATCAGTTCTTTGTCCCTATATTTTAAATCTACTATTTTAAGACTTCTTATTATCATGGATTTTAGAATGCCTATTTTTACCCTAAACGGGTGATTAGAGCAATATTCCAGGAGGAGACCAGAATAAATATCTTTCCTATAAATATCTTTTTCTAATGATTGATCCATTTGTTTTAATTTTATATCTAGAAATGATAATTCTTCTTTTCTTTCTTGTTGCAATGTAAATTTTACCTTTTCCAGTTGATTCGTTAAATATAGAAAACTTACTAACTCATTATACCCATGATTCCAAATTAAGATGTCATCTAAGAATTTTAAATACAAGTTTGGTTTGATGGGAGATCTGAATAAGAGAGTTATTTTCTAAATAATGCATGTAAATACTAGCGACTGGGACCGATAATGGTTGGGCTATAGGAACATCTTTAACTTGTAGGTCGAATTGATTTCTAAATATAAAGTATGTAGAGGACATAGAAATTTTAAACATTTCCATAATAATAACATCATTTTACTACCTTCTAGTATCTCAGGGTATTCCGTTAGACAACGTTGGACACTCTAATACAACTTGTATCGGAACGTTCGTATATATAGATACCACACTCAGGCTTGCCATTTTACCATTCTTTAATAATTTATATTTACTAATAATGTCAGTAAAGTGATAAGTGTTATTCAATGTATAATCTAGAAAATAAGTGTATATTCTTATTCTATAGCATAAAAATTTGGACATTTTATAAGCTGGAGAATTCTGCACATTTACAATTAACCTATGTTGATTATCTTGTTTATGAACCTTTACTAAACCACACACTCTGGGAGGGAGTATGTCTCTTTGTATTAATTATTTTCCAAGTACTGAATCTAATTCCCCATATCCAATCATTTAATTAATTAAAGTTTTAATCTCACCTCGTAACTTGTCAATTGGGTCCTTATTTATTTTATGATAAACTTATTTATTAAATAATTGCACATAAATCTTATCATTATAAGCCCTCTGATTCATTAGCACTGTTGCTCCATCTTTATTTTCTTTAAGGCATATTACCCTATTAGATAACAAATTCGATCTCCATCTTTTCAATTCAAAATTCGGCTTACATTGAAAAGATTGAGATCGATTTTTTTATCTAAAAGGGTAATTATGCCTTAAAGCAGATAAAGGTGGAGCAACAGTGCCAATGAACCAGAGGGATTATAATGATAATTGTATTGGAATATTCTTCCGAATATAGAATCATTTAAACTAAATCGCTTCATTTAACGGATATTAGAAAATAATTGTTACACATCAAACAATCACATCAAAGATTTTCGAAAATTTTAATTTATATACCTCAAAAATAAAAAAATCTTTCACATAGAATTCAGATAGTCGGTTTCGAAACTGTGGTATTATTAGACTACCGTTTGGGTAGTTCATGTTTCGGTGCTATTTAATTTATATAAACATTACCAAAGCAATGCACTATTTGTGTGATTTCGTAAAGTTTAAGATCTAGCACTTGTGTACAAAATAGCTTCAGTTTTTGGTCTGGCATTCGTGATCCTTTTTTGATCAAATATGTAGCTTTCGAAAAGGCCTTCTCCATTTATTTCGTTGCATCTACTTTGGTTTCAATTATCTCTCAATTATTTTATTACGAGAAGCATAGCACATTTACGTTGCCAAGACACTGATGTCTGTAGACGTATTTTTGAATCGGGCAACATGTCCCTCATTAGACAAATAAATAAGGCTCCGTCAACAGCGTTGGCTCAGTCACGTTTTGGGTGTGTCATCAATTCCATTACCCAGTAAATCATTCTCTCACCCAGCGCCAAATTGGCTTATGAAAGGTGGATAAATTTGGACATGGTGAAACAGGTAAGATGAACCACAATGAAATTGGGCAGTATGGGCCCGTTCCTTTACTATCTATTGAAATAGAAAACTTTTAGTTTGAAAATTGCACAATATAAAATGTGTTCAACAAACTGCGGACGTAATTGTATTTTGTGCATAGTATTCTTATTATTAACTTTTATCCATCAAATTTTGTATATAAGTAAAAACATTACGAATTAATAAAATATATTTAGAGTATTTGTACAGCATATAAATGAAGAGGCAAAGACAAGCGTAAAAGAGATGTGCAGCCATGCATTACATTTCACATAAATGAGCACCAAGCGTAAAGTATACCAGTATTTTTATATGTTATCCGCTTTATTTTGACTTCGGCGATGCACGTGCAACTATAATTAAACCTACACAGTCAAATGGACAACGCGGCAGATAAACAAAATGATCTACGATTTTAATAAAAGCACGGTTTGCGAATACTCTTGTAATAACTAGACGTTGTTTAGAATTGTGCAATCAAAAAAAACTTTGCTCCTGCACAGGCATTACCATGGGGATTTCACAATTTGGACTTTCCTTTTAATGGATAATTTCTTCTTTGGTCTTCATTGACTTCATACTTCATTTAAGATTACCATTCATACACTGACTATTAGATCAATTATTATTCAAAACAATAGTTTATAGCTTAGTATACTACTACTTACTCCCCAACAATTTACAACTCCCATGACAAACATCTATTTTTGGATATGTCTGAGAACGGACTGTATGGTGGGTTATATTTGCCAATTTTATGTGTACAAAATTGGACTGTGTCTAAATCAAATTTAATCCTCGCTTTGCACAAAATAAACTGTTCGTTTAAGCAACATTCCAGGCTACTTCATGTTGTGGTATCTCAGTCTCGATTTCCATTTGAAGTCAGATAATAACAACCTTCTACGTAATGACAATAAGAATTAAGTATGTCTTAGATTATCTACAGATTACTAATCCTAAAATTTGAGTCTTATGTGTGTTTAGAGAAATCGGAAGATAACAACGATTAGCTTAAATTATATACGCGTGTATGAAGTCATAATTACTTAAGGAGACGGAAATTTAGAGATGCAAGATTACTACTTTCGAGTGAAATGACAGCAATTTTTATGACTCCTTTCGGTTAAAATTATAAATTAATCTGATTTTTTAATTATTAATTGTTCACATTTTTCACAATAAAGAAACCCAGAAGTATATACAGAACTACTTTGAATCAATTAGATACTGTTTGTTGCGGAGAACTAATATATATGCATGTACTAGGTGTAGCGAACCCAGTAACAAATTAGTTCATTTGTAACCAGGAGGATAAACCAAAGACAGCATGAACGAAAAGTATAATCTCATGCACCTTTGTTTCGTGCTTACAGGCAACTCATCGATAGGAGCCGATATTACGCCCTTTATCAACAATATATTTGAGTGAGGAATGTGGGATAATAGTACGCTACAATCTCCCAGATGAAGTAGTGAAGCTAACATATTATAAAGTCTCAACAATGCGACTTCAACGCTAACTTACTCAATATAATATATATACCGAATCTGTAAAGGATACCAACATTATGGTTATTGTGTCAGTACCCGATACGAACATTATAGTACCGAAAAGGTACATGGTACTAACACTATGGTTGTCGAGTCGGTACATGGTACCAACATGATGTATTTCAATGTATGCTATAGATCACCGAAATTGAGAATTACAACTATTTCTGAACAACTGTTATTCCAGTAAACCCATACACTCTGGCCTTGATCGATATCAGTTATCACATATCACGGTAAGCATGATATCATTCAATTCAATATATAACAGTTAGATACTGAATGTTGCGGAGAACTAAAATATATGCAAGTATGTATTAGGTGTTGCGAACCTTGAAACAGATTAGTTCCTTTGTGACCAGAGGGATAAACCAAAGACAGCATGATCCAGGCATAATCTCTTCCTGTCGTTTCATTGCTTACTGGCGACTCATCAGTAAAGCCGATATTACGCCCTTTATCTACTATATATTTGAGTCAGAATATGGGATAATGGGACGGTACAATCCCTAGACGAATGTGTAAAGCTGCAATTTATTAAACTAACATCGCGGTCTCCCAACAATGCGACTTCCAGCGCGCTAACTCACTCTACCAATATATATATATATATATATATATATATATATATATATATATATATATATATATATATATATATATATATATATATATATATATATATATATCCGCGTCTGTAAAGAATACCAACATTATGGCTATTGTGTCAGTACCCGATACAACGTTATAGTACCGAAACGGTACATGGTACTAACACTATGGTTGCCGAGTCGGTACATGGTACCAAAAGGATGGATTTTAATGTATGCTATAGCTCACCGAAATTGAGAATCAAGTTAATGCTAGGCTAAACACGATAATGCAAATCAGTAAAATCTGGTCGCACAAGGATAATTTTTAAAATGATAGCTACCGTTCTGCCCAAATATAGTGACATGGAATTTATCCTTTTAGGAAATAAATCAATCCTCCAGATAACGTTATCATTACGCGAATGAATCGAGCTTATACTTCCGCAGGAGTCAGTAGCAGCGAAATCAAGTAAATTGGACAGTTATAGAATTTACTTCAATATTCAACAGGCCTGTTTGCCATAAACTTTTTCATTTATCGCAGTCACCTAGGTCTTTATACAAGGTGCTCTCGGAAGATTCTCCACGACAGTTTTGGCTTTCAGGCTGGTTGAAGGCTGAAAACAATTTTCAGCGTTCATATTAATAGTAATGAGCTGATGCATCGCTGTGCTAGCTTCCTTAAATTATATTCGACATCTCAGGCTATACAGCTGTTAAAATGCAATGCTTATGTCATTAAATACTTCGCAATCAACACGATTCAGACACTCTCTTGAAGAGATGAACTTTTGTTGCCCATCTAACCACGCGCCTCGTTGGCATGGTTGTGACAGATTTAGCGTATTTTGAACTCAATCGCAGTCTAATTTCGGAAGGTTTTTGTCCTCAAAATTCCCTATTACCGTTGCAATATCACAGAGTTTTTGCCATTACGAAATACTTGTCTATATGTTAACATGAACATATAACAAGACAAGACATGACAGCAATATTTAACTATAACCGTTTTCTATATATCACATATCTGAACTTTGGTAACGAGTGTTATGATATGACATTTAAGTAAAAAATAATATCAATTGTTCTCTATATGTGTAAAAAAGACCAGGAGGCTTTTAAATAAGTCAACGTCAAAACAAACAATTTATTTGATTTACTTCACTTGGACAGCGACATGTAATAAATTTCGACTTATTTAATTACCTACAATTGTTGTTAGCGATGCCATTGATCGGATAATAAATATTTCGTCATTTTATTTGTTATCGTAAACAGAACCCCATTACGCATTTCACGTTATGAAAAAGCAAAATTTATAAAAACTATTTAGGCGTCTATAAACCAATTAAAGCATTCAGAATTGGCTATGAAATGAATTAGAAATTATTACGGACTTACTTGGTGCTGTTTACTATCCGCCGACATGATCCGTAAATTTGTACCACAAAAGCAATCTTGTCATAATCAACACTTTTGAATATACGAGATAATTATTGTTGAAAAGGTGAAATATTGAACACAGTTGAGAGAAGGTACAATGATGATCACTACATTACAATTAAGAGAAATCTTGTCGTTTGGGAGATTTAGTCGAAAAGCAGAAAAGGTTATCGCTGGAGTTGGTATAGTATTTTGCGTTGCTACAACTAGGCTCGAAGTTTTATTGAAATTCGAATAAAAGCGAAATATTTAGTGCAGACCGTGTAACCATCTATCCACCTGTTTTTCGAGCGGCTTTACGAATGGTGATTATTTAAGCCAAACAAATTCTGTCAAAAGGCACTCACTGAAATATACAATATAAACAATAAGAAATTTTTAAAATAATTTCATTGCAAGGAGCTAACTATTACATATTTCTGTATGACATATAGAAAAACTTATAATAAATTTATTTTTTTCAAAGTAGTGTCGGATGCCATATGCGCATTGTTCCCTTATTCGCACACTACTCATGAGTAGCAATTATCGCAAATTTTAAAATACACTATATAATCATTATCATGTGAATATTTCCGAGAGCTGGTTTTTTATTGTCATGATAAATAATAAATTTTTTTACGGCAGAATTTAAAACCCTCTAAATGTAATGGAGAGTATGCACAAGAATATATGTGTCAGTGAGTCTAGCCTTTAATTCGTGATGAATTTTACCATTGTTTGATCCAATAATAAAAGAATAGCCGTTAATACCAAAATGTTCGTTTAATATAAAATGAGGTCAAAATGAGCGAACAGCCACAAAAAAGACATGCAAAATTCGCCCTCTAAATTCTTAAAAATTCGAATCGTAGAGCTTCTTTCGGGCTTTAAGTTAAGTAATGTCCGATTGATTCTACAGTGCAATTTCTCATTAGACTACTCGCCAGGTTACCGAAGATATTCCGGCGGATGACAAGAAAAAACAAAGATTGGATAGCGATCTCGTAGTCTGACACTATTATCCGTCTTATTGATCATTCATACCTAAACTAACGTACACGCATTGTAAAATTAAAATGTTATGAACAATAGCTTGCAGTAAAAATGATCTCCATCTAATGATGTACACGAAGAAAAATAAATTTTCAAGTAACCTTGAGGAATTCTCGTACGAAATGGCTGAATTCGCCATGGTTTGAGACATATATAACACTAAATTAACAAAATTATAAAAAATTGCGTACTTTATATTTCCGTTCTTAAGTTTAAGTATGAAATTTATTTAAAAAATTTAGTGCACTACAATAAACCACAAAATTCCGACTTACAGAATTGTGATTTTTAACCATTGTGACACATAATTTGTTAACTGAAATAAATGAAAATAAAATTTCTCAATGTTAGACAGTAAATCATAATTTTTTTTCAGAATTTAAATAAGCTTAAATATTATATTTATATCACTCGAAAACATTAGAAAAATTACCGTCATCAACATGTCCTAACGTATTTTGATCTTAATTTATCATAATTTGAGTAAGGCGGAAATATTACTAACAGCAGTTTATATTCAAAATTCTTCATATAATTTAGTTCTCAGTCAAGAAATAACATGATTTGTACTTGACCGGATAGCATTCTACAATCTCTATGCCATTATTATCATGCGTGTTTCGCTACAGTCATTCATTAATCAAATATTGATTTCCCGGGTGGTGATGAAAATTAGTTAAGGCGAACTTAATCAACTTTAAATAAAGACCAAGAAAGAATACAATCATATACATGAACTAAAATAGGCTTGTTAGTTTGTATGTATGGTTTGAATGATTAGTGCGCAGTGCGAACTCCATATGTTGACTCTCTGCGAGCTGTTGCTTTACACTATCAGTTTAGCCAAGATCCGATTGGTCCCCATTTGGGTGCGGATTCGACCTTTTCTTCCAAAGGCTTCAACGTCGCTCATACTAACCACTGGAAATGACGAACGATTTAATCTTCATTGACTGGCAACGTTTTAGAACAGAATTTACCGTTCCATCATCAGGCCTCTTATTATATATATATACACACAGAGCAATACTCACAATAGGATTTTTTGCTTAAATCTGTTCCGGAATGTTAACATTCAACTAAGATTAGATCGCACATTATTTCCAATGGTTAGAATGAACGACATTGTAGCCTTTGGAAGAAAAGTTCGAATCTGCAACCAGCCAGAAACTAAGACGAAATCGATGCGTACATGGAAGCAGGGATCAACCCGCGGAGAGTCAACATAGTTTTTGTATGTTATTAAAAAATGGGGCTACGTTAATGCAAGCCCGCAAATTTGGTTTATATTGCTATTGTCAACATCCGTCCAATATATGTATGTTTAATTGAATAACATGAATGACTGTAGACAATCTAGACTTTCTAGTAAATAAAAATAACATGGAATAAGTGAATATTTTAGAAGTTGGCAGAAGGAAAAATATAATGGAGTCCTAGTATCTTATGCTGGCAGTTACATCACGGTTTATTTATTTCCAGAACAAATGACGATTATTGGTCAAATCGCTGGTCCGGTAATGTTCATCAATCCAGCTTTGCAATTTTTTTATTCTTTTAAACAACATTTATATGATAATTATTCTGCCTGGTTTTTGATATTATATGTAAAATTAACGATTGCACACAAAGGGTTTGTACTGTAATCTAACTTTTTCCCCATAAAATTAATTTTAAAAAGATAATCTGTAGTAAAATACGCTTTACGTTTTACATAAATCTATTCTGCAGAGAATTTTATTAAAATACATAAAATACTATTCGAAATAGTGCAATAAACACAACAGTGTAAGGAATCTGATAAACGAAACGAAAATTAATTTGCGCACAATATAAGCTGTAGCTTCAAGGCAAAAGCAAACTGACAAATTGGGTCACAGACAAAATAGAACAATATTATAAGCCGAAATTTAGTCTTGGAATATATTTAGAAAAAATATGCCGATAATCTGATAAATGCACGGTCAATAAATTTACGTAAGTTATATATATATATATATATATATATATATATATATATATATATATATATATATATAAAACTAAGCCATTGGTTGCACATAAAATCTATCGAATTGTGCGGTCAAATTTATTGCGTGTGCATAAGCCGCTTCGCTGAACTTCTCACTCATTTCACTAGAGAAAACTATCACTTGTGTCGTTGCTTGTAAGCGATCAGCTGACTCCACCTTGCCTTGGACTTCCACTATACAATTTTCTGGAGATGTCTACAAAAAATTTAAACAAATAAATTTGTGATACTCTAACGACGATAAATAGATGCAACAGGTTTACATTCAGCAGAGCGGTTAACGCTCAGTTTTAAATACATCTAAATTTGGTCCAATATATACATATATATTGATCGATGAATTGCCGAAGACAATAAGTGCGAGTTAAAATTTGATGGAGATAAAAATACGTACATATAAGCAGCTAAACCATAGCATAAAAGTCAAATAGACATAATTAAATGGATCTTTTTCACGAAAACGTACTTCTAAAGGAGACATCAGATGGCAGTCTACTTCGGGCCCATCAGTCGCACGAAGAGTTATAACTCGTCCAGAGGAGTCTACACGAAGGGCCTTTCCAAGCACACAGACCTCACGACCTATCAGGTTTTGCAACATAGCTCCCGTTACACGAAATCGAGCACCTATTTCTGATTTTTCAACGGTATTCATGTCTCTGAAGATAAAAATACCCAGAATCATACATATTCGTAGTAAAATACACGAAACATAAAACGAAGGAAAGTAAAATACTATATTTTCTAATAAATACAAGGAAATGTACAAGGGTGTCTAAAAAGATAGAAAGACGAGGATGCTAAATTTTGAAGCCCAAATTTCGAAGACATTTTTTGTGTGCTTCAATTAAATCCAGGCATTTCTCTTCGCCATATTTGGCAATGCATTCATCACGCGGTTTTCTAGTTTCTGGACAGGCACAGCACGGCTTCAGAGGCTTACCGTCTTTTCCTATGGGTAATGACGTATCATTCGAACTCATATCTAAAAAGAATATATATACAAAATTAAACAAAGCAATAATATATTCAAAGAAAAATAATAGATAAAATTTACAGCAGAAATTATATATTTAAAAAAGGTTATCTTTGGTTTATACCAACAAAATTGATTAATGTTGTCTTTGTTCCAGATATCTAAGTATTAATTTTCACTTCTTGAGCCGAAAAGAACGGTACCTACACGCACATTCGTGCTTCCCTGGATTATCTAAAAATTACAAGTTGAAAATAAATACAGCCTGTTCGAAATCTGCTGACATGCCCATACTAAGTTCAAAATTGTTGATATCTATGGAATTTGCATTACAAAGCAATTCTCGTAAGTTTTTTAATACCTAAAGAAAATTATCAACATCATTTGACCTCAAACTCTGGATTTAAACTTCCATCTATGCATGCAGATACACTGCCAATAGTCATTAATCCAACAACATTTAAATTCGTAAGACCGATGCAATATCGGTAAAAATCGAAAGCTTCTTCTTGAGAAACGCCACTCTTTTCTAAAATTCAGTTCAAAAAATGACGTACGCGCTTCATTACTTGTGTTCACTTGTATCATAACAGAGAGTGGATTTTGAGAAATAGCAGCCCATCGTCTATTGAGCTCATCTGCCACAGTTATAGAACTTATTGATTCAACCATTTTAATATTAGGAATTTCTAAACGATTTGATCGCTTATCTTACCAACTAACTTTTTAATTTTATTCGACTGAATAGATCCTATGAAATGCCATTCGATATCAGGACACAAATGAGTAATTCTAGGATCATTACTCTTTTCAACAAGTTCTTGAATCTACAATAAGTTTAAATTAGATTCAAACATAGTTTTCTCCAAAGACACGTTGGCCAATTTCATACAATTTTATGATCATTTCAACAGGTTTAGTCTTAGAAACCGCAACAAGGCGAGGCATACGTGTAAGAATATCTCGTCTCTAAAATAAAGGCAATTTCAAATAAGCGAACCTTTGAAATAGCACATTCGATTCGCTTAAGAATTGCGTTGTAATTGCTCTGCAGATCAATTTGCATTTCAAAAAGAATGAAAAGACGACAAAACGTAAATGACCTATCGAAAATATAAAACTTCAAACTTTTGTGTCCAGAAAAAATATTGATATTAAAGAAATAAATATTTTTTCAAATAATCAGTGATAGAAGGATATCATAGAACACAAATTTACTTTTACAATAAAAATTAGATCAAAAAAGCTTCTTTCTTTTAAAAACTGTATTAATTTAACGCTAACACTATAACTCAAAATTGACAAACTATCACAAACACATTATTTTTTGTAAATTCCCTATAGCGTTCCGCTTAAATTGCTGGGCTTCCTTACTTATAAAACAAAATAACGATATAGATGGTTCAGCTATTGTTGGGGACCCTTAATAAAGCCTTGTATTGGTTAAATTAATTAATGGACACAAATTAACCTCTCATATAAAAATAAATCAACTTTATTTTTGGACATTTGATGTTATCGCTGGTTTCGTAAAACCATGTTGTAATTTTTGAAATATATTGTAATTTTTTTGAAAATTCTTTGGTTCATATTGTCGAAGTTTTGGACTTGTCTTGTCGAAGGAAATTAGAGAGTTTTGAACTGAGTTGCTGAATTGCATAAGTTGGACACTGTGTGGTTCCATCTCCGACTCTTTGTGAATAAAACATTATAATCTTCTTGTCGATTTGATTTTTTTAATTATCAGCGAAAAGAACCACAAATTTGCTTTGGATATTTAACATAAATATTTGTTTTAAGGTCTCAATAATTCCAATTCAGTATCCTGTGGATATCAGCGTATCCGGGTTAGCTTACTTATTTAATATAATATATAAATTGCAAGTAATTTAATAATATCATGTCTGGTTTATTAAATACTGAGGATACAGAGCAGTTGGCTAGTGGACTTAAGGATTGTAGCTTAAGAGATAGTTCAGAGGAACTTATGTGTTCCAAGATAGATGATCATTCCGCATATATGGATTTTCCGGGCCTGGCATCCAAGAGACCCCTTTATGGTAGTGACCAAAAGGAAATCTACTTCCATCTGAATTTTATGACAGACTTATTTCAAAATCCATCGGGCTTGATATATCTGAGGAAGTTATAAATAGTATATTTGTAGCAGAATTGCCTGCTAGACTAAGAGCCACCTTGGATGTATATGATACATTGGAAATATAGTGGCCCAAGAAGCTCAAAGGGATGGACAAAGTGTATTGTCAGAAGGAACCTAAGTTGTATGCAGTAACCGCAGATTCACGCTTGGAGCAGCAACTCAGACATCTCTCAGAGAGACTCCTGACCATAGAGAATGAATTAAGTACCCTCCGCAGGGATGTGGGTTGGATAAAAAACAATAAGGAAAGTTCCAACAGAAGTAGGGTAAATTCTCGGAGTCAACGTTCAAATTCCAAGCATTGGAAAGGCGAATCGCGTGAGAGTGTACAAGGACCACGCGAGTGGTGCATATCGCATCGCAAATACGCCGAGTTTGGAAAATGTCAGGAGGGGGATGCACGTTTCCAAAGTTGGGTGGTCCCCGATGGAAAGGAAGTAGTCTTCCTGTAGCCTGGTCGAAGCTGCCGGAAAACTAATGAAGCCCCCGCTAATAGGAGCCGTAGGAGGGGTTGCGCATGCAAGGCTCCAAGGTATGCATATTCGTGGCATACTAAAATCATCGAAGTTAGGTTCGGAAGCTTCGATGGAAGAGACGCGCGGTAATACAGTCCGTAAATCTGTTAGATTTCGGCTGGCAGGTAATCTTAAAGAGGTTGCTGGTTATAGCAACAATAAATTCGTTATACCTGATGAACTTAGCGGCTTAAAGTTCTTAATAGACACGGGTGCAAAGGTGAGCATAGTTCGATCTGATGTAGTGGAAATTGATAGCCCCACATTCAATTACCAATTATGGGCTGCTAATAGAAGTCCAATTGAAGTTAAAGGAGTTTTTGAGATTAAACTTATGCATGAAATTAAGGATTTAGGCATAACTATTCATTGTACGGTTTCTGCTGAGAGACATATTGAAAGGATAGTAGGCAGTGCCAAGAACAGATGGGCATTGATAAATAGAAATATTATATCACATGAAATAAAATTCAAAATGTTTATAATATGGATTAGACCGATACTAGAATATGCCGCCGCTACTTGGAATCCCTTAACAAAGGGTCTGTCTAATAAAATAGAAGCTGTACAAAGAAAAGTTGTGAAACAAATTAGTCCTATCTCCTGCACTATATACGCCACTAGATTACAATTTGTATCACTGCATCCTTTATGGTTTCGGAGAATGTGCTATTGTATAAAAGTTTTCCATTTAAACCAGTGGTCTGGTGCCTATATGAATCCCATAAGAAAGAGTCATGAAATTGGAACTAGATCTGGTCATTCTGCAATATCTCCACCTTTGATTGGGAATGTTGCGAGCAAGCTGTTCTCGTTTTCAAAAATTTACAAAATTTATAATCACTTGCCAAAGGGGCTTAGAGAAACGCCTCCAACTAAAATGTCTTTTAAATTTTTATCTACTGAACTAGAAAAAGTGTTTAATCCTGATGATATTTTTAATTTTGATTATGATAATACTTTTTCATGGTTAAATAAAAGCCAAGATTAATTGTTTCAGCAACAAATGTAATATTCGAGTTATAACTTAAATTTTCAATTTTGATTAAGAATCTATCACTGTTTACAGCTGATCTTTCAGATGCCGATAAACTGTACAGTACACTTAATTGCACATATATATGTGATGTGATATCTTTTTATATTGTACATTTTCTAATTTTATTATTTAATGGAACATGTGTGGTTTGAATCCAAATAAAGATATTCTATTCTATTCTATTCTAAAGAATTGTCAGTGACATTGGGGCAGAAATCTCCATTTACGTGGAATTTTCTGGTCGCTGATATACAGGATAACATCATTGGGATGGACTTTTTGATCCATTTTAATCTCGCTTTAGATCCCAAATCTAGGACCATTGGACAAAGCACTGGGATAGTGACTTATGCTGAGACTGGGACCTCAGTAGTTAGGTCAGTGAGACTACCCAGACCCGTCGTCGCCGATGACTTGGCGGATGTCATCGAGAAACACCTGGCCGTGTTTCTGCCATTCAATGCTAAACGCAAGGGTTTAAAGACAGGCATAGAACACCAAATCGAGTTGGTGGAGCCACTACCTTGTTCGCCGAAGTCTCAACCGTTAGCACAACACAAGCAGCAGGTTGCTATTGAAGAATTTAAGCGGTTGAGAGAAGAAGGAATTTGTAGGCGTTCAAATTCCAACTTTGCATCTCCAATAGTGGTTGTTCCCAAACCTGAACCAGGTCAATGGAGGGTTTGTGGTAACTATCGTCTATTGAATTCGGTTACGAAAGGCGATTCGTATCCTCTACCGAACCAGAGTACTTTGCTCAGGGATATAATGGGGTATGAGGTATACACAACGTTAGATCTGCAGAAAGCGTACTATCAAGTACCTATGGAGGCAGAATCTATACCGCTCACAGCAGTGCGATTCCCTGGAGGAGGATCGCATGAATTCTTATGTATGCCTTTTGGGTTGAAGAATGCAAGTCAGACATTCCAGCGTCTGACAGAGGAAGTTCTTCAAGACTGTTCATTTGCTAGAGTGTATATAGATGACATCATTATATATAGTCAATCTAGGGAGGAACACCGGGAGCATTTGGACATAGTTTTGTCTAAGCTGAAATATTATGGATTGGTTAGTGAAACCAGAAAAAAAGTAGGATTGGTTGCTCTACCGTAAAATATCTTGGACACACCATTTCCAAGGATGGAATCAAGCCCTTGGAAGACAAGGTACAAGCAATCAAGGATGTGCCAGAACCTAGAACTGTACGCCAGTTGCGTAGATTTTTGGGCATGATTAGCTACTATCGTCGGTTCATACCAGGTTTAGCTGGAATTTTGGGGTCGCTAACTCGACATTTAGTTCGTGAACGAAGCACGATCAAGAAGTCCTGGCCTATTAATTTTAGCCAAGACGACAAGGAAAAATTCCAGAGGGCCAAAGATCTGTTAAGCCAAATAACCACATTAGCACCTGTGGATTGGACTAAGCCGTTTGAGCTGGTCACAGATGCTTCTGATGTAGCCATAGGAGCAGTGTTACATCAACGGGAAAATGGTATAGTCAAGCCGATTGGATTCTATAGTCGGAAACTCCAAGATCGCGAGAAGCGATATGATACGCTTGGAAAGGAGTTACTAGCAGTTTATTCTGCAGTGTTGCATTTTGAGCACTACCTAGATGGACATCAGTTTATGATATTAACTGATCATAAACCGTTGTTGAGTATCCTTGGGAAAGCAAATAGGCTAAATTATTCTCGGCGGGTGAATTCACAAATAACCCGACTCGCAGAATTTGATTTTACCATTAGTCATATCTCAGGAAAAGATAATGTGGTGGCAGATACTCTCAGTAGACCAGACGTATCAGATGAAGATATGATTCGTTCAGAGTCACTCGTATGCTCTATTGTATCTTCTAATGATTTTGTCCAGCAATTGATGGAAGCACAAGGTCTTGATCCTTTAGTAGCTGTGTTGGAAAAGAATCCTACATATACACGCAGGAAGATTGGAGATAAGTGGTTATTATGTGAAATCTCCAGGAGCCAACCTAGACCTTATGTACCGTTAGAATTAAGGTATAAGGTAATTCAGCAGCTACATGAATTCAGTCATCCTTCCATTAAGGCAACTATCAGGATGGTCACTGATAGATATGTATGGCCAAAGATGTCGAAAGACATAAGAGCCTGGGTAAGGACATGTGCCCGGTGTCAAACTTGTAAAGTTTGGCGTCATACCAAAACTGAAATTAAAACGATTGGTATACCAGCGGGTCGTTTCATGCATGTTCATATTGATATAGTAGAAATGCCTGAGATTTCTGGCCAAAAGTATTTACTCACGATGGTCGATCGGTTCAGTCGTCAGTTTGAGGTAGCAATCCTGAAGGACATGACAGCTCAAGAGGTCTTACTTATGTTCTTGCATAATTGGGTGTCGCGATATGGTGTACCGGTAAGGGTAACTACTGATCGTGGTAGTCAGTTTATGTCTGAACTGTTTATCAGATCATTGAATACAATGGGGATAGAAGTAAGACACACATGTGCTTATAATCCCAGAGCTAATGGGATGGTTGAGAGACTGCACAGGGAGCTGAAGGCTGCATTACGCTGCACCGGTGGATCCAGTTGGATACATGATTTGCCCATAGTTTTGTTGGCAATGCGAAACAGATACAGAGTTCAGTTAAGGACATCCATAGCAGAACTTGTTTATGGAGAGCCATTGAGGTTACCTGGAGATCTTCTAATAGAAGCTCCAAGTTGTCTCGATTGGGCCTCTAGTTCAGTAGATTGGTTTGTTGGAGCATTGAGAGATAAAATGAGTCGTTTAGCTCCAACCAAAACTAGAAGTCCAAAGTCCAAATGCTATGTATCTTCAGATTTAAAGCTGGCATCGCATGTATATATAACTAACGAAAACAGACAGAATTGTCTGACTCCATTCTATAAGGGGCCATTTAAAGTCAATCATATGACTGAGAAAAATGCGTTTATAGAAGTAAATGGCACTGTAGAATGTGTAACACTGGATCGCTGTATTCCACAGTTTATTTGGACGGAGGAGGAGACTGAGGAACAGTATTCACCGAAGTACCCAGAAGTTGAGGCGAGATGTGACTCAGAAATTGGTGAGAAAAACGAAGAGTCGAATAAATATGGTAAAGAAGTAAAGATTAAAACCAAGACAACTGAGAATAAAGAACAATGCGATATGAATATGAAATCTGGTGAAGTACCAGCACAACTTGTTGAAACTCGGTCTGGAAGAGTCATCAAGAAACCGAAGAATGAAGACTACATCATGTATGGTTAATCATCTTAAACATGAGGGTGTATGTAGAGGTTAAATTAATTATTGGACACCAATTAACCTCTCATATAAAAATAAATCAATTTTTATTTTTGGACATTTGATGTTATCGCTGGTTTCGTAAAACAATATTGTAATTTTTGAAAAATATTGTAATTTTTTTGGAAGTTCTTTTGTTCATATTGTCGAAGTTTTGGACTTGTCTTGTCGAAGGAAAATGAGAGAGTTTTTGAACTGAGTTGCTGAATTGCACAAGCGGGACACTGCGTGGTTCCATCTCCGACTCTTTGTGAATAAAACATTATAATCTTCTTGTCGATTTGATCTTTTTAATTATCAGCGAAAAGAACCACAAATTTGCTTTGGGTATTTAACGTAAATATTTGTTTTAAGGTCTCAATCATTCCAATTCAGTATCCTGTGGATATCAGCGTATCCGGGTAAGCTTACTTATTTAATATAATATATAAATTGCAAGTAATTTAATAATATCATGTCTGGTTTATTAAATACTGAGGATACAGAGCAGTTGGCTAGTGGACTTAAGGATTGTAGCTTAAGAGATAGTTCAGAGGAACTTAAGTGTTCCAAGATAGATGATCATTCCGCATATATGGATTTTCCGGGCCTGGCATCCAAGAGACCCCTTTATGGTAGTGACCTAAGGGCCTCTATAGCCTGGATGACATTCACCGGGATGCATTCACATTTTATTCGATTATGGATGTCCAGAAATATTTCTAGGCACTGGCTCTTTGTTCTTATGTTTGTGAGCTTTTGGTCCTTTGATCAGATGCGCGTGAAAAAGTAGAATTGACGATTCAGGATGTTTTAGATTCGGTTTTGAATGACTTGATTAGTCATGATGAGTCTGTGGCAACACCGAGATGGAGTCACACGAAGAAATCCGATTAATAAATGATCGTCTACGAATGACTGTATGCGTTGCAACAAGATTAACGTGATTGAAAACTGGCCGAATTAATGATACAGCGTGGAAAACACAAGCAGAATAGGCGCCGTAGAAAGTCGTTGCTGCAAAGAAGGCGAAAGCAATCACAGGTAGCGAGCAGAGCAAATTAACGACACAAAATAATTGCCAACATATTGCGTAAATTAAATTCAATTTGATTTACGTTGCACCAAGGAGAAAAAAGCGAATCTTGCCGTTAACCAATAGTGTGCAAGTAGACGTATATTACTATGGCATGGCTATTTAAGCACGGAAAATTAACCATGCAGTTCAGTTGTCGCGTTTGCCTTCTGCTTTGCGTTACGTGTGCGTGCTGTCGGCTGTCATCACCTACGCTGGTTATTGGATTGTCTTCACCAACAATTGGCAACATCAGTTACACCAATCTTGTTGCTGTACAACTAGCGAGACGAGCCAAATAATGCAGAACTTCAACGAAGTTTTCCACATCGAGATTACAACGCAACAACAGAAGGAACCACAGCCCAGAGTCAACCCAAGGCTCTAGGACATCTTCACACTGAAAGATCTTTCTCGGCATTTGCCGCAGAACGCACGACCGGCCCTCTTAAGGGCCCCGTATCAGTACAATAACTCTCTATATATGGCACTTTAACCGAGTTTGTAACGTCGTACGGCATTTACTTGAACCTGGGACGTTTACAAAATTGGCGACCGCGCCAGGATATTGAGTATTGTACTGTTTTTTTGGTATAAATAAAATTGACTTTATTTTCATTTATTTGGGATAAGAATAGATTAACATTTTCGTTTACGTCTTCCTTACTCTGGTCGTGGTCTTCGGGGAATTTTTTTGGGTATACATGTTCTCTCTAAAGTCGTGGTCTTCTGGGAATTTTGTTGGGTATATGTGTTCTCTCTAAACTCGTGGATTTCTGGTGAATTTTTTTGGGTATATGCTCTGTTCAACTTTCCTACGTACAAAACTGCACCGTACGTACTCGACAAGCTCAATTGCGGAAAATTTCAATTTTTGGAAGCAGTTACTGTGACGTGTTTTGTGAAGGAACTAATTCATCTGTGTTCTGCGCTCATTCAACTGTGGAAGCTGTTTGTGGGTAAGCGTTTCGTTAAAGTATATTTATACATTTTCATATTGCTTATAAATTTATGCTTTTAAGATCCCGTAAGATTGTTAGAATGTCAGGTCCAATTTTAGATATTGATGTTCCTGTTTGGGATGGAGATAGTGAACTATTCTTTATGCGCGTAGACTCCGCTTTCTCCCCGTTTCCTGATTATGACAGTCATCAAAAACTGTCGAAGGTTTTTGCTAAACTACCTTCTGAATTGCAGCGACGGATTTATCCTAAGCTTGAGGCCATTAGGAAGCTACCTAATCCCATTTTGGGCCTACAAAACGAAGTAGAATCCTTGCTTGGGCCCACAGAAACTGAGCAGATAATAAATAAATATGCGCAGTTAGACATGCCAAACCTTGGCCCCATCGAAATTTTGAGGGAATTACGGAAACGTTGGTATAAAACCAATATTTCTGACCATGAGGCTAAGGTTGTTTTTATTAACAATCTTCCACAAGCATTAAAACTATTTGCCAGACAACTTCCCAACACTCTCTCTATAGATGACTTATCTGAGAGATGTGAGTTAGAATATAGGGTTTTGGAACCCAGTGAATCCGTCATCCTTTTGTTCACCCCCCGCAAGATGATAGGCTCTCCTCTTTAGAGAGGACAGTAGCGAACATGGCTAAAGTTCTAGAAGGATTGGCCATAACGAAATCCGAGCTAAATCAAGTGAATGCTCGACCCAAATTCATGCACAAAAGCAATTAAAACGGTAGGCGGCGATCGAGATCCCCGCAATCCTTTAACAGATATGCCCCAAAAACTGGTGTTATAACCACCAGAAGTTTTTTTTATTCATGCCAAGTCTGTCTTTGTCGTTCCGAAGAATTTCCGAATGAGTGCCAATTTCCACATTTGGCGGAAAGAACAACAGACCACAGGCGCAAGGATGCATCAGGATCGGGAAACGTTTGGCGCAGGAAGTAGAAAACCGTACTTTCTGCGCATCAACGGCATCAACGGCGCCACAGGGAAGAAACCAATTACGATCCGATATCCCTGTCGACTCTTTTCGTCCACGCCGAATTTTTCGCATATAGAGCCAAACGGACAACGCCGGTCGCAATTACCAGCCTACTTGTTTGCATGACCCGGCCAAATAGCCCAACTATCTTCTGCACCTTCTTGATTTCAAAACAGGCGAAGAATTCATCGTAGACACAGGTGCAGCAGTCTCAGTTCTCAAGGGTGATTCAATGGCCGAGATGTCGTTAGGCGTTCTTCTCGCAGCAGTTACAGGTGAGCCAAGACCAACTTATGGCTGCTGGTACCGCACACTTAACATAGGTCTACGACGTGAATTTTCTCATAACTTCATCATTGCCAAGTTCTCACATAATATAATAGGCCTTGATTTACATCTGAATTTTTGGCTCATTGTTGATCTTGCTAATCTTACTACTTTTACTTTACTGCGGCTGACTCCTTTTAGAGGATAAGCCGGCTCCATTGATATCCCGGATTAAGCCTCTCCATGCCGGGCGGTTGTCAGCCATTTCATCCACGACGCAGTGCGCCATTTTATCAGCATCATTGGCAGTAGCAGATTTGTTGTTTTCACAGATCATGCACCACTAGTTAGCGCACTTCGAAACGCAACTTCATCTATCGCCAAGTACCCTGCCAGAGTGGAAAGACAGCTTTCTCGTCTAAGCGAATGGCAATTTGACGTCTTTCACGTCAAGGGCAAACAGAACTTCATTGCAGATGCCCTGTCCAGGCCAGACGTCTCTCTACAACCACCTTCGCCGTCACCATTCACTGTCAACTCCGTGGCACTCAGTGAACCTGCACTAACGCCAACTCTCCTGCAAACTGAACAACGCGGTGACATTCACATTCAAAGATCAATAGCCCGTCACCCAACCAAGTTCAAATGCCGTCTGTGGGAAGGCTTACCAATTGTTTACTTCACGGGTACGCAGCCCAACAAGCCAGTTCTGCCGACCAGCCTTCAGAGAAAAGTTTTCGACTCAATTCACTCAATTTCTCACCCTGGAAGCCAAGCGACTGTCCGACTTCTCACAGATCCTTTCTAGGGTCACAGACTTAGGCAGAACGTTAAAAGATGGGTCTCCGAGTGTGCTATCTTGTCAGAAAAAGAAGATCACACGGCACACTCGTTCTAAGTTGCAACATTTTCGAACTACTTCTCGCCTAGCCATCGTCCACATCGACATAGTTCATCTGACAAAGGTTCAAGGTTTCAGCTACCTTCTAACTATGATTGATAGATTTACACGGTGGCCTGCGGCATTACCTCTTGGCACCATTTCGGCAGACGAAGTAACTAAAGGTTTTATCTCTGCATGAATATCCAATTATGGTGTTCCCAATGAGGTCATCAAGGACAGAGGCACTTGCTTCTCATCTGATCGTTTCAAAACCACCTTGCGGTACATGGGATGCATCTTACGCCAGACGACTGCCTACCATCCCCAAGCTAACGGTATGGTAGAGAGAATGCATAGGGAACTCAAAGCTGCTTTAGCATCCTCGTCCATTAATGGCAACTGGGTCGATGCACTACCTTTAGTTCTGCTTGCCATGCGTTCCCGTACTCGTGAATCCATTAAAACGTCTGCGTCACAACTCTTGTATGGCATGGATCTACGCCTGCCTAGTCAGCTCCCACGTCTACTACCCGCACAGGATGACCCACAAGACGAAGCTACCCGCCTTCGACTTCATTTCGGTAACATGTCTGAACAGCAGCCGAGACATACGCCTCGTCCAGTCTTCGTTCACCCACAGCTCCACAGCTGCAAGAGAGTACTCGTTCGCAACGACAATGCTGTTGCACCACTACAACCAAAGTATCGCGGTCCTTACCCGATTTTGCTCAGACAACCAAAATACTTCATTATTATGCAAGGCGCTACACCGACATCAGTAAGCATAGACAGGTTGAAACCGTTTATCGAACCACCTGATCCTGAGAGCGTTCAACCTTCTACACACGTCTCAGGCTCCGTCTGCCCACAATCTCAATAGCCTGCTTTGTATAACGCGTAATTGATTTTTTTTAACATTAACATTACGTATCAAAAATTTTTTAACCTTACGTTATTTTTCGCATTTGTCTCACGTGGCATAACCAGCTGTTCTTAGCTAACAATTGTGTAGCATTTTTGAACAGTTCTTTGATATTATGCCATCTCTGAGGCAATGTTCGTGTACATATTTTTATGCAGTTACCTTTGATTTTAATGTATATATTTTTACATTATAATGTATTTCTCACACATGACATCACACTGCCTATTTTGGTATGACCAGCTACTTGGAGCTAACGCTTTCGTGTAGCAACATTAAGTAGTTATCAGCTTCACATCATGGTACTGGCCACTTTCAATGCATATCTCAACTTCATCAATTGCACAAAGACTACTCTACAAATATCATGACCACAACGTCGTGCACACACTCTAGCACCTTTCAACGTATACAAACACATTGACGACGATCCAGCCTGCCTAGGTTTTAACTCAAACCTGGCAACTTCAGAGGCAATTTACCTCGAAATCTTCACGCTGCGGCTCCCAAAACTTACACTGCTCTATTTTGCCTCACGCGGTATGACCGACCACTAGAGCTAACAATTTGTGTATCATTTCCTATTGGTTACTTGGCATCATATCATTGTTGAACCAACCAACAAGCATACTTAAGCCTAGCTTTTATGGTACATTACTTTTTTGCTTAATTTGGTTCGAACTCTGCCATGCATTTCTTATCTAGCCTCGCAGAGAGGAATTTTTTTTCAGAGAGGAAAGTGTTGTAACAACACAAAATAATTGCCGACATATTGCGTAAATTAAATTCAATTTGATTTACGTTGCACCAATGAGAAAAAAGCCAAACTTGCCGTTAACCAATAGTGTACAAGTAGACGTATATTACTATGGCATGGCTATTTAAGCACGGAAAATTTACCATGCAGTTCAGTTGTTGCGTTTGCCTTCTGCTTTGCATTACGTGTGCGTGCTGTCGGCTGTCATCACCTACGCTGGTTATTGGATTGTCTTCACCAACAATTGGCAACATCAGTTACACCAATCTTGTTGCTGTACAACCAGCGAGACGAGCCAATTAATTCAAAACTTCAATGACGTTTCCACATCGAGATTACAAAGCAACAACAGAAGGAACCACAGCCCAAGTCAACCAAAGGCTCCAGGACATCTTCACACTGAAGAATCATTCTCGGCATTTGCCGGAGAACGCACGACCGGCCCTTTTAAGGGCCCCCTATCAGTACAATAACTCTATATCTATGGCACTTTAACCGAGTTGTTTAACGTCGTACGGCATTTACTTGAATCTGGGGCGGTTGCATAATTTAACGCTAACACTATAACTCAAAATTGACAAACTATCACAAACACATTATTTTTTGCATATCCCCTATAACGTTCCGCTTAACTTGCTGTGCAACCTTACTTATAAAACAAAATAAGGATATTTTGGGGACCCTTAATAAAGCCTGGATGACATTCACCGGGATGCATTCACATTTTATTCGATTATGGATGTCCAGAGGTACTTCTAGGCACTGGCTCTTTGTTCTTATGTGTGTGGGCTGTTGATCTATTGAGCAGATGCACGTGAACAAGTAGAATTGACGAATCAGTATGTTTTAGATTCGGTTTTGAATGACTTGATTAGTCATGATGAGTCTGTGTTAACACCAAAATGGAAGTCACACGAAGAAATCTGATTCATATATAATCGTTTACGAATGACTGTATACGTTGCAACAAGATTAACGTGACTGAAAACTGGCCGAATTAATGAAACAGCGTGGAAAACACGAGCAGAATAGGCGGCGTAGAAAGTCGTTTCTGCAGAGAAGGCGAAAGCAATCACAGGTAGCGAGCAGAGCAGAATGTATTGCGTGGAATATGCATCGCGCTTTTATAAATGCAAAGTCGTACGTAATAGATCAAGGGATGGTTCCGCGTTCTCATTGATCCAACGTATAAAATTGTGAATTTTTTACCATGAAATGTCGGTGAATTAATTTTGGCTTTCAGTCTGAGGTATAAGCAAAATTATATTGCAGAAAGAATTTAAATTATTTCACAAAATACGCAATTTAATAAAATGATATTGGACGACAAAGAACGCGCGTATGCAATAAACTAATCACTTGCGACCTGCAACTTTATCAGTACATTGCATTTCAAACACAAGATATTATGCTAAATG
Organism: Eudiplozoon nipponicum; assembly: GCA_029291075.1. NCBI lineage: Eukaryota > Metazoa > Platyhelminthes > Monogenea > Mazocraeidea > Diplozoidae > Eudiplozoon > Eudiplozoon nipponicum. The sequence continues at coordinate 81,990 of JAQBSW010000917.1, forward strand.
TTCCTTGAAGGATGTTTTTATTTGCGAACCTGGATTAATTGAAATAAACTGATCTGCGTTTTGATCTGCGAGATATTTTGACCTCATTCTTATCTGTAGTTTTTGTTTTCTTATAATGTGCTGATTAGCTATGCCGGATTCTTATTTGCGTTTATACGCGCGCTGTTTTACTTACTATGTTCGCCTTCAGAAACGTCAAACATTTGTTCCTATACATTATTGCAACAATTTTATTTTTATAAGGAATATTATAGAATGTAATATATCTGTTTTGGATCAAACCACACATGTTCCTTTACAAAGATTACAATACCAGAATATGTACAATAGATATGTAATGGCTCAAATTAATTCGTCAAACTTTTGTCAAACTAAATTCAAAATTAATTACGTTAGACCAACTAGAACGCGTGCTTACCGTTGAATTGTAACACGCGGCTCCGCGTAACAACCCAAAGAAGTCAAATTTTGAAAAATATATTTTTTTTTGTTTAAGGTCACATACGCTAATTCTGGTTTCACACAATATTTCACTTAACTGTGATTTTAGCAGCAATCTCTGTTAGTTTCAAGCAGTTTTAATTGTGATTAATTGAATTGCAACTTTAATTGTAATTAATAGGGTTTTGTTTAATAATAATAGACACTCGCGCGAAATACGCAGGTAACATGCAGTGGATTTATGTGACTTAACGCTCAAAGCCAGGACTTATATATTTTGCCTGCCTTAACCATTTTTACATAACCACTAACAGTTCAGTTAGGACTCTCTTGATTTATATTCTATGCATTTCTCGATCATTTTTCCGAAACCCTACAGTTCAGTGGATTTATGTGATTTAGCACTCAAAACCTAGCATACAGTGGATTATTGTAACAACGGGAAACTTAGATTTATATTTTGTGCTGATTGTGAATACTTTTATACGATCTTTATCTTTACTTTGAAACATTGTGTTCAATAAAACAATGATATTTGTCTGAGCTTTCTCACATCACCCTTCGGGAAAGGGTCAGGGATTAATCATGAACACGGATCGTAATAACAGCTACCAGGTATTAGGTAGGAGGGCATAACCTTACTAAATAGACAACTAGCCCGCAGAACCTCTTACATAAAATACAAAACCTCCTACAGAACATCTAAATGCGAATTCAAATCTATATAATCTCTTTGCATTTCCACGCAACACATTCTGCTCGGTTCGCTACCTATGATTGCTTTGGCTTTCTCTGCTGCACTGAATATCTACGCCGGCTTTTCTACTTTAGTTTATCGCGCTGTGTCACTTATTCGGCTAGTCATCAGTCACACCAAACTTCTTGTTGCTACACATTCAGTTATTCGTAATCAATCACCTATTAATTGGATTTCTACGGTGTTACGGCTGTTCTTCAGCAATGTCAAACAAGGCCTTTGAACTGTACATAACACATCCTTCTTCGTCTATATGCTCAAAAGATTACCAGCCTACGAACAGTACAAAAAGAGTGATTGTTTAGAAGGATTTCTGAACATCCACACACAGATAGTACATTGAAACTCGCACGGAATTTGACAGTGAATTTCTTCCTAGTCTTATTGAATGCCACAAGCCGTAATTTCTCCCGCCGGAACCTAGTTTTGTCTATTTAGTTACATTGTACAGCACTCTAGCTTGTGTATTAGAAATAAAGGATATCACAAAAGTATGCACCTTCAGTCATATATATATATATATATATATATGACATATATATATATATATATATATATATATATATATATATATATATCATATATATATATTGCTATTCATCTGTTGAAGAGCAACAGTCGGTTTAATGATTTAGATTATTGAATTGAAATCTGTATTTTATTTTATTTCTGGTTTGATTTCACCATTATGAAAGTTCTTGCACTTAGAGTTCTTATCCATATATTTTTGGATTTATTTGTTAGCTGGATTTTCTATATTCTTATCTTGCACTAACCGCCTAACATTCAAATATCATAGAATATTAAGGACATTCTACAATCATAGACCAAATACTGCCATCAGCATCTACCGCGCCATTCATAACCGAGCCGTTATTATCTTACGAAAGTGTCTGATGACACGGGTTTTCTTGGGGCCTTACCTTGGAAAACTTTATTTTTCCAACTTGCAGCTACACCTGTTACACCAGGTCAATATCATTCTCAATGGAGTAGCGAGAAAAAATTTTATGTGCAGCAACCGCAATTTATTTTTTTGAACTCTCGTTCTCTACTCTCGAAATATGAACTGGCCTCTCATTTGATAGAGCATTTAGGAGACATCTTTCCTCGTTTAAAAGATATCAATTATGTCAAGTTTCAATGACTTTGCGTTGTCCTCTTACAAAAACGAAAAGCTTGAATTATTCAAAATATAATTCCCATTGATACCGGCTTGAAAATTTGAGTTTAAGCGAGATTTCACACTGTTACAACGGACATCTGAGCAAGCACAATTATTTCTGTCAGTGACCTTGATAATTCCGAAACCAGAGACACTTATCCTGGATAGAGTAATCTTTCAAAAATCCACTCCATAATTTGAAACCTCCTTGGTGACCATATTGTGCTGAGGCCCTCCCGCATTTAAAGGCTCTCACTAACAGCTAACACGAATCCACAACATAAACCGAACTAATCCAAGTTCTACCAAAATGTCGCGATTGTGCTCGTCGTTTAACAAAATACACGAACGTACCCATTTTCTATTTTTTAGTTCTAGTCTAAAACTCACACGTCCAGCCATCATCATGACCAGTGCAGTGGTCGATAAACCGTCGACTTTGTTATTAAACTTGATTCACTCTATCGTTACTTTGTTTAGATTTACGAATCTCGTGCCCAAGAATAGTCGTAACGCTCGAACGGTGGTTGGAGGCTGTATATCTTGAATGACACAATCCCTAGCAGGTAGAGGTTTCATGCCTTTTCCGCAAATTTAATGACTGAGGAATTCAATTCATTTTTGTGCTAAGACACATTTGTTGTCATGAACCCCGAGGCCATAATCTGCTAGACGTGCGAGTAGAATTTCTATATGCTGCATATGTTCGGAAATTGAGTTGGAGAATACCAGAATGTTGTCTAAGTAGAGAATTACAAGTGGTAGACCATTTAGTATTTCGTCCGTAACGCGTTGAAATGTTTGAGATGCGTTCTTAAGACCGAAAGGCATATATTGATATTCGTAAGTGCCACCTCCTGTGAATCTGAGTGCAGTATAGGATACGGAGTCTTTGTCCATCGGTACTTGATAGTAGGCTTGTTTTCTCCACCTATGTTGGATGGTCCACGTACTTGGATGTCTTCCGTATTTATTATTAGCGTATCGTCTAGACGAGCCTTAATTATGCCTAATTCTGCAGTTAAAGTATTCATTTGAGAAGTCAATGCCTGAATCAACGTTTCCAACCCATCAGAAGCCATTTTAAATTTACAACAAATGCTTTATTTTTACTCAATTATATATAGAATTTTGCTCGCACAACGAGCATCGATTTAATAAAACAAATTTACACATTAATTAATTTATGTTCACTTCAGCTCTAAGTCTGCTTTTCTCATTGGGCTGACTGCTTCATTCTTATACGGACGCTTCTGCGAGGAATTTCTGTTGAAATACTGTCTGCCCTAGATAAGACCCTTTGTTCATTATTTGTCTTAAAGGTGGCCATTGCCACATCTTCCCCCCCTCAGGAATCGGCTTTCGCACTCTGCTTAAACGATCCAGTGCCACAGCTCGTGGTCCATCGGGCAGGCTAACAAAAACAGTATTGTGCTCTGCGTCCACCCTCTCCACGCGATACGGCCCATCATTGACAGCCTGCAGTGCCATGGGCTCGACCTTCGCTACCATTACATAGTCGCCGACCTTTAGGCGAGTGCGTGTCGGTTGCCTTGCATAGCCTTGTCGCTGTGTGGCGCCTACATATTCAGTTAACTGTTTTAGTCGTTCCTGAATATCCGCTATGGTGCAGCGCTCATGGGATCCTTGGATTACCGGTTCACCTGGCAGTCTTATGTGTCCTCTATAGACCATGGTCGTTGGAGCGAATCCTGTAGCTGTTGAGACAGTAAAGCGCATGGCCCGCTCGACCAAATGTAATTTGTCTCTCCACGTTCCCGGGCTCTCGTGGCACCAGCATCGCAGTACCTCTTTCATCGTCCTATGTGCGCGCTCAGCTGTCGCATTGGTTTGCGGGTGATAAGTGGCTGTGCGGGAATGCTTTATGTCAAGGTCTTTGCACCACTGATTAAATTCTTTCGACTCAAACTGTGCGCCTTGATCGGTAACAATAACTTGTGGTGCACCGAATCGACTGAGCCATCGCTCTTCTAAGCACGTTATAATCTTTTCTGTTGTGATCTTCTTCAGTGGTACAAACTCGACCCATCGGGTAAACTTATCGACCATGGAAAACACATAGGACACGCCGCCGCGAGCTACCGGCAGTGGACCTACCAGGTCGATATGCAGAAACTCGTTCCGTGCAGTGGCATTGAAAGCAATCGGAGTGACTTTTTCTCGTTTTTGTGGTTTACAACGTTGGCATGTAGTGCACTGTTGACAATAGCTACGAATTTCTTTGGACATGCCAGGCCAATACAATCGTGACTGCAATGTCTCAATGAGCCGCCCAGCGCCGGGATGTCCTAACGTTTCATGCCAAAAGGCCATTAATTCTGTTCTTATAGATTCTGGCACAAACCATTGCACTGTTTGTCCTTCTTTCCGCACCAACAGGCCGTTCTGTAGACTCAACGTTTTATATGGTGCAGACACCCCTGTGCCGTTTTTTAATTGATTAACTATTTCCTGACATGTAGCATCTCTTCCCTGTTCTTCAGAGACTTTTATAAGCGGCGAAACCCGCACAGCGGAAATTCTGCTGAGCGCATCGGCCGCCGCATTCTCGATTCCTGCTCTATGATGAATTGATATATGGTACTCTTCTAGTTCTTCAATGGCTCGATGTACACGTTTCTTCTCAATACATAGTGATCTCCAATGCACTAGCGCTTTGTGGTCAGTAAAGACGTCCACGTGTCCCCCGATGACAAAATATCTAAACTTCCGCAGCGCCCATTGTACGGCAAGTAATTCTTTTTCTGTGACTGTATAGTTCTGTTCCGCCTTAGTGAGTGTGCGACTTATATATTGCGCAGGACGTCCGTCAGCTTGTAACACCGCTCCTATACCAATATCTGACGCGTCTGTAACAATTGACATATTACCTACCGGGAAAGTCAAAATAGTTGCATTTTAAGGCCAAATGGTACCCGGGTGAATTGGAAATGACCTTGGGGTACTTGTACCGCTAACTTCCATCGGTCTTCGGGCCGCACGCCTATTTGCCAAAATCCCTGTTTAAGATCAAGCACGGCAAACCATTTGCCTCCCGCTAGCTGTAAGAACAGATCACGCAGAGCCGGCATGGGATACGGGTCCGGTTTAGTTACTGAGTTCAATTGCCTAAAATCAGCCGCTGGTCGGAGCGAACCATCCTTTTTCGTAACATAAACCATCGGAGCACGAAAAACAGATGTTGACGGTTCAAGAACGCCGGCTTCTATCATTTCTTGGGTTGCACGAGTCGCTGCTGCTAATTTCTTTGGAGGAGCACCATATACTTTTGGTGGTTCGTAACCGTCATTTAGTTCTAGCCATAGCTTAAACTGGTCGACCGTCGGCCCTGGACGCTCGCTACAATCAGGCAGTTGGAATATAATGTTATATTGGGTTTGAAGATTCTTCCACCACCCAGGCAGACAACTGGTCTCCTCCTGCATCTTAGGGGTACATATAGACTTTATTGAACTTATTCCCTCAGGCCGCGATAGGCATACACGTTTATTTTGACAGTCTATCGTCTTAACCCATTTTCTAATGAAATCAAGTCCCAATAAGGGCGTTTGCGTATTCGAAACAACAAAAGACATATGATAGACATTTTCATTTATTAACAACTTCGTGTCCCACTCGCCCACAGCCACCATCGATGCGCCCGATGCCTGACATAAACTTGCTTTCGTAGGTTTTACATTGTTCAATGGCCAAGTCAATGGTAGTACCGACACATCAGCTCCAGTATCCAATTGCATTATTACTGGCTGTCCGTTGAAGAGTTCTAAAAATTTAACTTTAATGAAAATTCTTACATTTGGCAATGTTTCCCACACTTCCTTTTCTTCAAAGGCCATCTGGTTCGGACCACTTTTTTGTTTGATCTGCTGGTCTTCATTCGATCTACCCGTCGGAGCCACCAAAGGATTAATATTTGTGCCCTGCTCTCTCCCACCTTTATTTGTGAGATTGTGCACCCTGTTACCCCACTGCACTGGCCGTTCTCGAGGAGCAGTACATGGGTTTTGCTGACGCTTATACGTCGTATTCGTCGGAGCTGGAGTCCTTATATACTGACTTTGCTTCCAGGCCACTGGCTGTTGCCTTCTGTCGCGGAACTGCTTATTATGCCGCGAAGAATTCCAATACGGTATGTCGCTCCTGTCAGATGTCGTAACTGGACCCATGCGTGGTGATGCAGCTGCCACTTTGTTTGTCATTATGGCCGAACTTTGAAGAGCCTGAAGTCTCTCTTCAAGGCCTCCCTGGGCGCTGGATATTTCACCGTATCTGGTAGGATCCAGCAGCATGAACATGATGGCCTCATGTGGTTGCAAGCCGGGTAAAGACTCGGTAAGCTTCGAGAACCACCGCTTGATACGTGCCATGGTATCCATGGGCATCTCACCCATTAATGGTTTCAGGCTGTATAATTCTACGAAAACTTCCTGAGGCCTAGCCCGGAAATGATCCAACACGCGTCTTTTGCATTCTTCATACGTGAGGTCAACCGGCAATTCCAATTGGACTGCTACTGTCCGGTCCACTAATTCCTGGACAGCTACACGCACAATAGGTGCTTCCAATGTAAATTCTTGGGCTCGAACTGATGCTTCAAATTTTCGAACCACAACTGTGGCCTTTCCACATCTAGTGGTGCCAACATCGGCTTAAACTCTGATGACGGTCTGAAATAACTCGTCGATTCGGCTGAAAACGCCGGCATATTTCCTCCTGATTCCTCTTCGGCGCGGTCGCCATTGTTTTGTCCACCTATGTTGGATGGTCCACGTACTTGGATGTCTTCCGTATTTATTATTAGCGTATCGTCTAGACGAGCCTTAATTATGCCTAATTCTGCAGTTAAATTATTCATTTGAGAAGTCAATGCCTGAATCAACGTTTCCAACCCATCAGAAGCCATTTTAAATGTACAACAAATGCTTTATTTTTACTCAATTATATATAGAATTTTGCTCGCACAACGAGCATGGATTTAATAAAACAAATTTACACATTAATTAATTTATGTTCACTTCAGCTCTAAGTCTGCTTTTCTCATTGGGCTGACTGCTTCATTCTTATACGGACGCTTCTGCGAGGAATTTCTGTTTAAATACTGTCTGCCCTAGATAAGACTCTTTGTTCATTATTTGTCTTAAAGGTGGCCATTGCCACAAGGCTATCACATGGTCGAGTTTTGAATTGAATTGATCACAGACGCATCCGATTTTGCCACAGGCGCAGTAATTAAACAATCCATCAATGGCGTACACTGACCTATTGCGTTCATCTCGCAAAAACTACAACCTCGCGAGATGCGATATAATACAGTAGGGAAAGAGTTACTCGCAATTTACCGGTCGATCCTACACTTCCACATCTATCTGGATGGTCGAATATTCAAGATCCACACCGACCACCTTCCTGTACTCCCGATGCTTAGAGGAATGAAAGAGTATTTATATTCAGGACGTGTCAACTCACATCTTACACTAATACACGAGAATAAATATGAAGTCATTCACGTCAAAGGATCAGAAAACTTAGTTGCAGACTCCCCGAGCCGTCCTGCAGAACTCTGTGCATCCATCCTGTGTCCTTTACCTATAAGCACCCAGGAATTGCACGCAGCACAACAAGATGACCCATCACTTCGTACATTTCATGTCAAACGCCTGAAAACACTTGATTTTGATTAAACTCTGCTGCATTGTGAAATAACTGGCGTGGACCTTCGGCCGTTTATACCTGAAAAACTCCGTAACAATATCTTCGAGGTTTACCATTCAATGAGACATCCATCTGACGAAGCCTCAGTGGAGAACTTATTTTTGGCCTGGCATGCGGCGAGATATCAAGAAGTGGTCAAAACTATGTCTTGAATGTCATAAATGCAAGGTGACGATACACAACAAAACGGCGCCACATATCATGGTATTTATTTATTCTAACATTCCGGTGCAGGTTGCATTAGAGTATATCCAACTTTGTTCAACTAAATATCCTGGAATACTAGAAAGTAGTAAAATGATGTTAAGGAGTATTATGGAATCGTTTTAAAATTTGTATGTCCTCTACATACTTTATTTTTAGAAATGACTTCAACCTCACAAGTTAACGGTGTTCCCTATGGGACAACCATTGTAGGTACTTGAGGTTCAAAGAACCCATTGTTTTGTCTTATAGATATATATATATATATATATATACCTATATATACATATAAATAGACCTAAATATCCATAAACATATAAATAGATATTTAAATATTAACAACTGCATTTTAACATATATAATTTAGTCGTTGAGGGACACACAGTTTTGCTTGTATGATGTTCATATTGTATATGGTGTATACTCGTATACATATTTATGATTGATATATAGCAATTTATAGCATATGTTGAAAGAACCCTCGTGGTTGCTTATGTGCCTAATATTACGTAGGCGTAATGCATAGCGTGTGGATGTATATACAAATAGATATTATATAAGATGTGGATATAAATATGTATAAATGAATATAAATATGTAAATAATAAATTTCAAATAAAACAAAAAATTGCTAATATATTATATATAATATATAGTTAGATATGTATATGGTTTGGACACAGATATTTAAATGAAAAAATAAATTTATACAAATGTGTATTTTGTTGAGGTAAGTTTCGTTAGTGTAGGCTCCGTATAGGGATTTATCGAAATAATAATACTATATTATATCAACAGTTTTATTTACCTCTCTTTCTTTAATCTATAGCAAACAGGATAGGATTAGATAAACCGTAGAATATAAGGAATACTGCAATATTAAAATTTTTTAAATTTGTTTACCCTTCTATGCGTCTGGAACAGAAATTAAAAAATAGAGGCATCATGGATAGGCGTGTTTGTCAATCCATAGGGTTTGCTTATAGTTATTCTATAAATGTCACTTTAGTAGAGTACACGTATGTGTACATGGGTCGTTGTGTGTGCGAGGGGAGGATTGTGACATGGATAAGTTTATGTATACATTTGAGAATAAGAGAATAGGTATGAAGACCGGATATTAGGGCAGAAAATAAAAAAAATACTTTAAAAATTAAAATAATTATAAATAGATCTGTCTTGAATGAGGATACCACGTTTGCCGCAAGTTTTTTTAACCTGTGTGCATGGTATCAACCCTGAAGATGGGACTGGAAATGAAGACCCAAAACCTCGGAAAAATAGAGTGGAAATCCTGTTCCAACCTCACTTTCAGAAAAACAGCTGATGGAAGGCTTCAAAATGAAAGGACATTCGAGAACCTATTAATCAAAGCCAATAATCAGTGCACCTGGAAATGTAAAAGATTCGAAATTTTATCGGCCTTAGAGTGCTATTAATTGTCCCGCACAAGAAAAAGGCGGAATAATGAATGACTAGATGAGTTAACGCACAATTGTTCCGTTGAACATTCTTATGTGTGCAATTCAACTTCGCAAGTACAAAATTCAATCCAACAACTTTCAAAAGACGCGTTGTTAAAGGCATCGACATCATGTTCAACCGAGCTACAATATAATCAGATAAACTAGCAGGTGAAAAAATGAACAAGGCGTAACGTCGACAACAGAGGCACCATTATGCACAACTCGCTCAGGAAGGGTGCATCGTCAGCCGAAGAAGAAGGAATATGTCTATTACTAAACGCTTTTTTTGAGAAGATGATTTATGTAGAGTAAATAATTCCTCCGACAAAATTAAAGTAACTATTATTAATAAAATTAACCCACCGTGGCTGATTGGAACGCATATTATTTAAAAAGAAATTATTTGTTTAATTTCTAGAACATTGATTGTTTAAAACATTTTTAGCCTATATATTGTTGAATTGTGCGTAATTTGTTTTTCTCTGTTGCTGTACTTGTCTGGCGTGATTTTCTCTAGCAAGTTTCATTTTTCATTATATTTCTCGGTTCAATTATACAAAATTTGATCTTCATAATATTATCCAGAACAAGCGAGTTTCCGTTTACCTTTGTGCATATTTGGATCGTTCAGGAACGAGTAATTTAATAATCCTGTTTTTCGCATCTAATCTAATTCCATGTTATATATTCGTGTGCAGTGATGCGTAAGATGTACACAGGACTTCGCTTATATTACTTGATTAATTACTTATATATTTTTTGGTGAGATTAACATGGAGGCTAATGTTAAGTTTGAGGACACTGATAGCATGGTACAGAGAGTCGTATGCGTGAACTTAATAGATATAGAAGAGTTAAATATCTTATCAGACTCCTGAGAGCATACTAAGACTGAGTCTTATTTGGCGTCTTTGTGGCTCTCATCAGTTAAAGGACTGAATTTTCTACAGAGATTCACACAGACGCCAAGCTTGTATCAGTCTGAGTGTGTTCTTATAAGCCTGTTCAATGCTAATCAAGAAATACACTGAAATTAAATGACGAATTTTTTTCTCCATGTTTTTCTGACCTGCGACTCCTTCAGTGATACCTGGTTAGTTTTCAAATTTAAGATTAATCTCAAAGATAAATATCAATTTATTTAATAAACTATACTGTAGGCACTATGACTGGGTAATTTCGACTCAAAATTGTGCTCTGAAAAAGAGGAATTGTGCAATAACGATTCTAATATGCTTGAATAGCACAATAAATTCCTTTCAGTAATATTATATTGTGTAACAGAAGATCAAAGCTATAACTCTTGCAAAGGTTACTCAAGACTTAACAGTTCAGTTGTCGAAAACAATATGGCTTGGTCACTCAACCAGAGAGGCTTACGCAAGTCAGGTCACATTATAGAATAAGTGAAATAAAGCAAAACTCAACGATACAAAAGCTCGAAAGAATTTAAACAATAAATGTTCTCAAATTGAAACAATAATTGCAATTGAAAATAATATTCGGTTTAATCAGCCATGTTTGTTTAACATTTTTAAATAAATTTTTACTTTATTTTGCTGGAGAAAAAAATTTCTCCATGCATACCAGCTTTTGAAAAGAAGCGTCTAGTAATAAATGCAATCTTTATGCTTTGGCTGATGTTGACGTCTTCTGGATCGAGTTTCTTACACTGGTGCTCCTGGCGACGTCATTACATATAAATAAATCTATTTTGATTAGTTCACCTAACAGATTAGAGATGTTTAGTTGGAACTTTGGGTATAAATGGATACCATATGAGCTCCACTTAAAGGAAAAATAGACTAACCAAGTTACAGTAGTTAGTATATAACTGAAAATTTTGTGTAGTGTAGTGTGCGGCAGGGTGGCTCAGTATTTAGAGCACCAAATTCCAAAGCAGACATGCTCAGCTTCGAGCCCAGTCTGCGGCAAATTCTGGCCAGTACGTGATGAGTTCCCAATAAGGACGAAACCAGAATGCTGGACGAATTGCTTTTTCTAAACTATAAAATTCTTAGTTTATTCTGACATATGTAAGTAACTAATGGGTAAGGTACTTATATCAAGATCATAAACTTGATTATAATAATTGTTCGCCTGACGTTGAAATTGCCTAATGTTCTTATAACTAAGTTTAAACTGATATAGATGCCGTGGACAGTATTTACTGTAGGAGCTGCTCGCTTGAAGCTGCAATCTGCAAAATTGTTTTGCACGTGTTATACTTGGTTATGAAACGGCAGTACTTTAGCTCATTTATCCTCCTGTTTTGTCCAAAATTCAGATAAACCGGAGAATGCAACTATCCAAATCATACTTTCCTCCATACCGTTTACTGCTAAAAACACAATTTTGTCTGGTGTTCTTTTGAATTTATACGGTTCGTATTAGCATTAGCTAATTTGATATGCGATGTTGATCATATATTAGAGGACACATACCATATGGTTTCAATTTTCTGATCCTTGTCGGATTTAAACAACACATCTTGTCTCTATTTTGTCCAACAAACCAATAAATGTGACCAGAAGCCAAATAAAAAATACTCGGAGTTTCTACTAGACTGTAACTTGCGGCGCCGTGTTACAACCCAACGATGTTCAATTTTGACAAATAAGGTGCTCTTTAGGGTCAAATAAATCTAACTCTGTTTTTACACAATATTTCTCTTAACTGTGATTTTAGAAACAATCTCTTAATTGAGATTTCTTGAACTGCAATTTTAATTGTAATTAATAGGGTTTTGTTTAATAAATATAGACAGCCGCGCGCAATACGCAGGAAACATGCGGTGGATTATAGTGCATATGTGGTTCGATAGTTTTTCTTTGTATTCAGATATGATTTCACGCATCAAGACATCAGATGTTCCTCAATCACATTCACAAATTCTATAGTTCAATGGATTATTATAATTGAATAATTTTAAAACCTAGCAAACAGTGGAATAATTATTTGTGATGTTTTTCAAGACTGTTTTACAGGATTTTTATCCATCAATTATCAGTGACAATATTTACCAGTGACTTTATTTATATCATCATATATTTCCAAACATTTACATGTATTCATCTCGTTTCAGACGTTTGTGAATTGATAATTACTTGTGTTGGCAATATATCATTTTGTCGCCGTCTAGAGCACGGTTCGTTTTGTTTAACTATGAATTGATAATTACTTGTGTATAAGACATTCAATTTTGTTGACAATATGTCGTTTTGTTGCCGTCTAGAGCACGGTCAATTTGGACTAACTGTGATTTATTTCTTTGCTACATTGTGTACAATATACGTATGATGATTCGACTTAGCCTTCTCACATTAACCATTGGAATAAGGTTGGGGACTGATCATAAGCATGGATGTCAACAGCAGCTACCAGGTATTTGTAGGAATGGTATAGCATCACCAATTAAGTAGCTACCCCGCAAACCTCTTACATTAGCTAAAAACTCCTACATGATTATCTCCAGGATGATTTATTGGTTCTCCATAAATCAACTCTGCTGTTGATGCACACATATGTTGTGCTTGGCTAGTAGTAAAAACGTTACATACTGTACCTAATTCACACCATAAGTACACCTCAATTCAGTTTTCATTTAGTTATGCTCTCTCTCTAAAATCACATTATACACGAGAGTACGCAATAAAATTATTCCAATGGGATTAAGTGACCTAATGAAAATCTCTAATATAATCTAGCTAACGCGATGACAACTGGCTCCTAATGTTACATTAAATTTCGACACCCAATTATCTTAAAACGTTAACAAGTCTACTTGTGCTTTATATCCTTCATAATCGCCCCTCCAAATTGATGTCTGAAACTATCAATCACTGTGATCAAGTATTTCTGCCCGTTGATTTCTGGTGGTTCTACAATGCCAATTTTGTAATTTTTCAACCGATAAAATTTTATTTTTATATTCTGATACTCGGTTGTGATGTGTCTCAAAACCTTATATGATTTCCATTTAGCAGAGGCTCGTACTCAGGCTCGTATGACTTTTAATTAAGTTTATGGTGGCTTTTATGGACAAATATCTAAATTAATGTGACAGTTATATTACTTTGTCTCTTAAATCCAACGGCTTTTTTGTTTCGGGTTTCCATCTGGAATTTTCAATCATCAACCATTTGCCGTTCACGTGCTTTGAGCATAGACTGGCTTCATAGTTAACACCAACTTAAAGGGATCCAATATTTGAGCTTCTACGATTTGCTGGACTAAAATATCGGACGAATCCTCTGGAATCTTTAACGGGCCTTGGCGCATTAAATTAAAAACTGTTTTATTCTATCTGAAAATTACATCTTCTTCTACCTTTTCCTTACCAAATATATGGGAAACTTTAAAATCAAATTTTGATAATTGAGTTATTTGGGTAAGTAGTGTTCAAATGTAGTATAGTAGCATATACCACAAGACGATCTTTACTAAAACTAACAGACCGTTTGAAGATAGCTGCTGTAAAACCATATCTATCTAAATATACAATCGTCTCTTTACTTGAGTACTTCCTCAATTGAAACATCTGAAGTCTCCGTTACTAGCCCAAATGGTTTGTCCCAATCTACAGGTGAGAAGGTGGTTTCACATTTTGTATATCATTTGCTCTATGAAATTTCACTTTGCCTCATGGTGATAGGTTATGAACTTTTTACAGTGTTCGTCCCAAGCACCAAATATCCTGTTAACGACATAAAAATTCTGGCTAGGTCTGTATGAACTGATCATGCAAACAAACCTACCCAGTTTGCGAATGGCCAGGTCTCAGTTACTTATTTAATTGCTTGTCTATTAACTTGCAAATGCTTCATTTCCTATTTGGAAAACTTATGTTTAAGATATTTGCCCTTAGTGTAAACTATTTTGCTTTTATTGAATTTAACCACCATTCAGTTTTTTTCCAGCATGGTCAAATTGGTTACCAAATGCTTGCAATGTTCCTCAAGTGACCGACTAAAATTAATGATGCCATCTATTTACATATTCGCAAATGGACAAATTCTGAAGACTACATCACCAAAACGTTGGAAGTCTGACGGCTTTGAGTGGTACCAAAAAGTCATTCGTCGGTATTTTATAATATGCCTTCTGAAAATTTTAATTTGAATGAATCTCGTGGATCAGAGTTCTCTGATCAGGTAGGGAACATAAAGTATTCCTAGTCACTGTGTTTAATATACGATATTTGACACAAACGATTCTTTGTTCCGGTTCATGTTTTCGAGCCACCACTATCGGAGATGCAATGTTGGTATTTTATCTCCTGCACATACCCACTGCGCAGTTGGTAAAATTTGGCAGAATAAACCTGTTGCTTGTGGTGTTTAAAAGGTCGGGATTTGGGCGATAAAAGTAAAGAAGCTAACGGCTCTATTTCATGCTCTACATCTGTAACATCTTATTTCGCTTGACATTGATAGGTTAAAACACTGCAAGATATATCTCAATGATATCAGAAATAACGCTGGCGACTGTTAGACGCGATAGGCAAACTTATCGAACCAGTATGTGTTAACGCCAGAACGATGTTGAATTTATTTTGTCAGTTGAATTTGTCTCAAAGCAGCATGGTTTTGCAAAAGACTGATTGTCATTTACTTAATATCTTTCCTTGTGGAAACCCGTATTTAAATTGGATTAGAAAATTTTAGATACATTAAGTTTGGTTATTGATATCTCAAACTATTTTGAATTTGTATATTTTGATGCTATTATGAAAGCGATTAGTTCTTTGAATATTGAACAGAATATCGTTCGATTAATTAGGTTATTAAGCAGAAGAAACAAGAAGGTTATATTTATATAATATAAGTATTCAAACAAAGCATTTCAGTTCAATATCACTAAGAATTCCAACTGGAGTTTCACAAGGATAAAACTTGGGACCAATTTTATTTAAAATAATATTTGCGAATTTGCAGACTGTAAATTTACGATTATATAAATATCATCTTTCCAATAGATCCATAAATAATGATTCATTCAAAATAACGCAACACTATATATGTATGACTTGAATAGATATTTTATAAAATTATTGTTTAAAATAAATATTAAATGTAGTATTAAATATAGATAAAAGGACATAATTTAATGATGCTGTAATTAATGATGTCTTTGAAACCAAAATATAGCAATTAATCAAATATATTTAGTTCACAGCTTCTGCAGTAAGGCGTATTGAAAGAATAGTAGGTTGAGCCGAAATCAGATAGACACTAAAAAATGAAGATCTTATTGAATGATATTCGATTACTTATGTATATTAGTTGCATTTGGCCGATCTTGGTATATACCGCCGCAGCTTGGAACTCAATGAAAAATGGATTTTCAAACAAGATATAAACTTTAAAATGAAAAGTTGTAAAACTTATTAACCTCTGCCTTATATCATACATGCCAGCAGACAACAGTTAGTATCACGATAAAACTTTATTGTTTTAGAGGCTTTTTTATTGCCTCAATAATGAAGATTAATGGAGTTGGAAGGAGATATTGTAGCTTGTATTTTGTAACTTGGTATGTTGAAGGAGGTTTTGTAGTTATTGTATGAGGTTTTACAGATAGCTGTCTATTTAGTGATGCTATACCATTCCTACATATGCCTGGTAGCTGATATTGAGATCCGTGCTTATGATTAGTCCCCCCACCTCTTTCTGGTGTGTGATGATATAAGGCTAAGTCGAAGCATCATACTTTTATTGAACCTATGGTGCAAAGCAAAATATATTGTCAACACAATTAAATGTCTTATACAAAAGTAGTCACAATAACACAATAAATAAATCCAGAATGTCTCGGCAGAATTGACATTTTTTTGTGAATGAGAAATTATTCAAAATATATCATTAATCATTTTTATGTTAATGATTGAAAGAGAAAAGAAGATATTAATCCAGAATTTCTTAGCAGAGTTGTAGATAGTCGGGAGTAACGGAATACCACGTAAAATATATAAGTCCAAGCTTTCATCGTTATCGTAAATCTGCGGCTAGTTGTCCATTTAGTGATGCTGTACCTTTCTATATATGCCTGGTAGCTGTTGTAAAGATCCGTGTTCATGATTAGTCCCTGGCCCTTTTCCGAAGTGTGAAGTGAAAAGACTCAGTCGAAGTATTATTCTTTTATTGAACACCATGTTGCAAAGCAAAGATCAAAATCGTATAAAAGTAGTCACAATAAACACAAATTATAAATCCAGAACCTCTAGGCAAAATTGACACTTTATGTAAACGGAATGTTTTAGGAGTGTAGTTTAGATTCACTGATAATCAATGAAAAGCACACAAAATATATATTGAGAATGTCTTAGGAGTATAATTTAGATTTTCTGATAAACAATGAAGAGTACACAAAATATAAATCCAGAATTTCTTAGGAGTATAATTTAGATTTACTGATAATCAATAAAAAGCACACAAAATATAAATCCAGGTTTTGAGCGATATCACAAAATAATCCACTGTATGCCAGGTTTTGAGCATTTTCACACAATAATCGATTGTATGCTACCGGCGTATTTTGCAGTTGTGTTTTTATTATTAGACAAAACCCCCGTAAACGCCCCAGCTTCAAGTAAATGTCGTACGACGTAACAAACTTGGTTAAAGTGCCATAAATGTAGAGTTATGTACGGAAAGGGGGCCCTTAACTGGGCCGGTCGTGCGTTCTCCGGTAAATGCCGAGAAAGTTCCTTTAGTGTGAAGATGTCCTAGAGCCTTGGGTTGACTCGAGCTGTGGTTCCTTCTGTTGTTGCGTTGTCATCTCGATGTGGAAAATTCGTTGAAGTTCTGCATTAATTGGCTCGTTGGTTGTACAGCAACAAGATTGGTGTCACTTGTGTTGCCAATTGTTGGTGAAGACTATTCAGTAATCAGCGTAGGTGATGACAGCCGACAGCACGCACACGTAACACAAAGCAGAAGGCAAACGCGACAACAAAACTGCATGGTAAATTTGCCGTGCTTAAATAGCCATGCCATAGTAATATATGTCTATTTGCACACTATTGGTCAACGGCAAGATTCGCTTTTTTCTCATTGGTGCAACGTAAATCAAATTTAAGTTAAATTACGCAATATGTCGGCAATTTATTTTTGTCGTTACACCCCTTTAATTACAATTAAATTTGCAGTTTAAGAAATCTTAATTAAAGCTGCTTTAAACTAACAGAGATTGTTGGTAAAATCATAGTTAAGAGAAATATTGTGTAAAACCAGAATTAGCATATGTGACCTCAAAGAGAACTATAGTTGTAAAAAGGAGCTTTGTTGGGTTTTAAGGCGGAGTAGCGTGTTACATTCACCCCCCGACAATGAACATTAGTAAACAATGAAGGGGGCTAAACTAACAGGAGTTGTTATGGCTCTGTCGTAACGGATTAACACTGATGTTGGCTCTGACGCCACTGACTCTGGTTCCTCTATCTCTCGCGGCGGCGTGACGGCGTCAGTTGGCTATGTTGTTGGTGAGATGTCGGACGTCAGCCCTTGGTTAGCAAGACTGAATGGAGGTGGAATAATCGTCTCTTCGCCGCCTGATAGGTCAACGTCGTGAAACAGCGGGTCATTTGTATCAACGTAGGTCGGGGATATTCTGTGTTTAGAGACAGCTTCAGTTTTACCATTAATCTCGAAAATTATGTAATTCTGACGTCGATCTAACATAAGATAAGGACCGCGCTAAAATCCTGTTATCCATGTCGTTGTTGACGAAGAACCATTTTCAGACATCAAAACCTTTGCGCTTGTATTTTGGTCCATGTTGCTGACGTGTAGGACAGATCGGCCGATTCTGAGCGTTATACTGTAGGTAACTGCGAAGTGGAAACAGAAGTTCTGGATCGTTCATAGTTATCGCAGTTTCAGAGCGCGATCGGACAAATTCTCTAGACAGCCGTAGACATTCGCCAAATACCATTTCAGCGGAGCTACATTTGATCGGCTCTCGAGGTCTTGTACGCATTGACAGGAGAACTTTTGGCAAAACCACAAGCCAATTTTCTTCTGGGCTAGCATTGAGCGCCGCTTTCAGTTCCCGGTGTGGCCTTTCAACGAAACTATTTGTTCTAGAATTCAGAGCTGCGGTCACGGAGTGCTTGACACCATAGTATCTCAGTAGGGCAGCGAACTCTTCGCCGAGGAACTGTGCGCCACGATCGGTTGTCACTTCGGCTGGAGCACCAAATCAAGCGAACCATTGAGCTCTAAAGCATAACTGATAGTTTATTGCTTCATGGCTGGCAGTAGTATGGCCTCATAACATCGAGTGGTGCGAACCCGTATTGACAGTAGATAGAGTATATTGTTCACGGCAGGTAAATTTACCAGATAAACATGTATGTTCGTGAACCATACTTTGGGCATTTTAATGAATTGTTGCGCCGTTTTGGTGTGTCTCGTCAGTTTGACTTTCTGACGTTCTAGACATTGTTTTGACCACTTCTTGACATCTCGCCGTATGCCAGGCCAAAAATAAGTTCTGGATAAAATTTCCACTGAGGCTTCGCCAGATGGATGGCTCATTGAATGGTAAAACTCGAAGATATTGTGACGGAGATTTTTAGGTATAAACGGCCGAGGGTCCACGCCAGTTATTTCACACTACAACAGAGTTAAATCAAAATCAAATGTTATCAGACGTTTGACATGAAATTTACGAAGTGATGATCCATCTTGCCGTGCTGCTTGCAATTCCTGAGTGCTTATAGGTAAAGGACACAGGATGGATGCACAGAGTTCTGCAGGACGGCTCGGGGAGTCTGCAACTAAGTTTTCTGATCCTTTGACGTGAGTGACTTCATATTCATTCTCGTGTATTAGTGAAAGATGTGAGTTGACACGTCGTGAATATAAATACTCTTTATTTCCTCGGAGCATCGGGAGTAGAGGAAAGTGGTTGGTGTGGATCTTGAATATTCGGCCATTCAGATAGATGTGGAAGTGTAGGATCGACCGGTAAATTGCGAGTAACTCTTTCCCTACTGTATCATATCGCATCTCGCGAGGTTGTATTTTTTGCGAGATGAACGCAATAGGTCAGTGTACGCCATTGATAGATTGTTAAATTACTCCGCCTGTGGCAAAATCGGATGCGTCAGTGATAAATTCAAAAGGTTGAGACCAATCAGGAGAATGTAGCATGGTCGCTTTGCATAAGGCCGTTTTGGCATCCTCGTAAGCCTGCATGTCGTCCACGTTGAGCTGAATCAGTTGTGATTTCTTGACAAAACGGCTTTCTGGCACGAGATATTTGTGAAGAGGTGCCAGAATCTTGGCAAGGCAGGGTACGAATCGAGAATAGTAATTCATCTTGCCCAAGAATCGTCGTAATGCTCGAACGGTGGTTGGAGGCTGTAGATCTTGAATAGCACGAATCTAGGCAGGTATAGGTGTCATGTCCTTTTCGGAAATTTGATGACCGAGGAATTCAATTGATTGTTGTGCAAAGACGCATTTGTTGCCATGAAGTTGGAGGCCATAGTCTGCTAGACGTGTGAGTAGAATATCAATATGCTCTACATGTTTGGACATTGAGTTGAAGAATACCAGGATGTCGTCTAAATATGGAATTACAAATGGTAGACCATCTATTATTTCGTCCATAACGCGTTGGAATGTTTGCGAGGCATTCTTGAGACCGAAAGGCATATAGTGATATTCGTGTGTGCCACCTCCGGTGAATCTGAGTGCAGTATTTGATACTGAGTCTTTGTCTATCAGTACTTGATAGTATGCTTTCACCAAGTCAAGTTTTGAATACACAGCATGACCGATAGCAGATCTGAGTAAGTCGGCTGGATTTGGCAGGATGTACGAATCAGACTGTGTGCAAGAATTGAGAATACGATAATCCCCGCACACTCTGAATGTTGCTGGTTCACTCTTTGGTACTACTACCACAGGCGACGCATAAGGTGAGCTGGGTCGTACACATATGCCTTGTTTACGTAGCAAGTCGAATTCTTGCTCGGCGGCCTTATGTTTGTGTGGTGCCAATGGACGTGCTCGTGGAGGATGAGGAAGTGATTTAGACAAGATGATACGATGGGCTGTGATGGCACGCTTCCTCTTGAGATCGGGCATGAAGGAGATAGGTTTAAAAATTTCTTCATGACGTTTTAAAACACCGTCCAGTTGCTGTACATGAGGAACTGGAGGAATTGGCTGTATGGATGAGACTGCTTTGGCGCGAGTCATATGTTTTAGCGCTGACGAAAGCAACTGATTGTCTGCAGTGCGTATCTCTCGTGTTCTTGGACGAATGGTAATGTCGAAGTGTTTGAGAAAGTCACGTCCAATGATGTTTCTTGTCGTATTGTCAATGATAAAAGGATAATTGAAACATCTTTTTGAGTTGGAGAACGAGATTTTGTGTACTTGTACCCCAAACGTCGTTATACTGGAGCCATTGGCGCAGGTAAGATTGCTGGTGTCAACTGGGTGGGTAGGTTCGAAATAATTTTGGCGAAGTAAGCTCACATCTGATCCAGTGTCTTTGAGAAATAGTTCGCCAGAGGTTGCGTCACGGATGAGAAAGTATGTCGATAGTGGCAACTGACGATGGGACTGGTTGCTGGCATTTGGGCGTTTGAAGCATAACTTGACTGGAGCCGTCGCTGTAAATACAATAGTTTGATTGCGCTCTACCGCGAAAGCAACGTGCTTCGAGCCATCAAACGTGGAGCGGCCAACGATCTTGGGGTGCTCAGCCTCTACTGCCGCATAGGAGACTGACCCCAACAGTTTTCCTAAACTTCCATGGGCGGATTATCCTGAATTGTTGAGGGTGACCATGCCCAATTGAACGTCGCGTCTGTGCGCGGGAATGTGCAGCCGTTTCTGAGGCAATAACGTGTGGAGTGGCCATAGCTGCGGTGATTCGGACACCACTCCGCCGGTAACTGTGGAACTGTGGCCCAGCCTCTCGACATCGACCTCCTGCCGCTATACCGGCACGGTGGTAGACGCTGGTCACGCCTGCTGTGGTCGCGTCTATTATGGACGATATCGCTGACGCCAAATTTGGCCTGACGGTGAGGTTCTCGAGCAGGCTGATGAGGCGTTCATTCGTGATATTTGTTCCGGCCGATGATGCGGTGGATTGTGATTCGGACAGTCGTGAGGTGATGTAGCCTTTCTCTGGAGCAGGTGAGCTGTAGTGCTGTTTCTTCCACCACTTGTCTAGACGTGCCGGCAGAACGTCGTCTTGCACTTTGACGGATTCGCGCAGCAACGTGGCTATCTCTTGGATTGCCGGCGTAAGCCTCTGAATGAATAGTCGCATTTAGATTTCCTTGGGTAGGTTGAATTCAGTGGCTTTATGCTCCATCTCCCTAAATAGCTCAGAAGGCGTGCGGCTACCTAGGGACATCTGGCTCATCAGTTCTGTAAGCCTGTCTTCTCGATCTGGTGTCAAGCGCTGCTTGACGGCGCGTTGCAGGCTCTGCCATGGCTGCGCACATGTTCCCTCAGTGTATTGATGCAAAATATCTTTTAGTCTGCGTCTGAAAGACATTGGGATTGTCTCCCAAGCTCTCAAAAATATTGAACCCTCGTCTGTTATATTGGATACCTTTGCCAATAAAGTAACATCGTCGTCCCACTCGTCAAGGTAGTCTGGATCGAATTGGCATATTTTGTACTGTGTCCATGTGTTTGTGAGGCCTGTTGCTGGGCTCTGTTGCATTTCCTGAACTGGACGTCATCTTATGAGTGTGAGTGTTGTCGAGAATAGATTGCATTGTTACATCGTCCTCACCAGTCATCGTGTGGCTGTCTTTGAGCATTGAGATCTCAAGAGGGTGGTTTTCTGTGATATGTGTCTTAGAATTTACTTTCCTTCGTGGCATTCATCAAAAGTGCTTGAAGTTCTCAAAATCTAGATGCTGATTAATTCTTTGCTGGCTGTGATTTCGACTAAACGGAGCACCATTTATGTAGGGGTATTTTTGCGGGGTAGCTATCTAGTTCGTGATGTTTTACCCTTCCTACATAGACCTGGTAGCTGCTGTTGAGATCCGTGCTTATGATCAGTCCCCGAACTTTTTCCCATGGGTGATGTGAGAAGACTAATTCGAATAATCTTATATGTATTGTACACAATGTTGCAAAGAAAAATTCACAGTTAGTCCAAATTGACCGTGTTCTAGACGGCAACAAAGTGAAATATTATCAACAAAATTAAATGTCTTATACACAAGTAATTATCAATTCACAGTTAAACAAAACGGACCGTGATCAAGACGACGACAAAACGATATATTGTCAACACAAGTAATAATCAATTCACAAACGTCCGAAATGTGATGAATACATGTAAACGATTGAAAATATATGATGATATAAATAAAGTCACTGGTAAATATTGTCACTGATGATGGATAGAATAAAATCGTGTAAAAACTGTCTTGAAAAAACCTCACAAATAATTAATCCACTGTTTGCTATGGTTTTAACTTATTTAATTATAATAATACATTGAACTATAGAATTTGTGAATGTGGTTGAGGAACATCTGCTGTCCTGATGCATGAAATCATATCTGAATGCAAAGAAAAACTATCGAAAACTTATGCCCTATAATCCACCGCATGTTTCCTGCGTATTGCGCGCGGGTGTGTATATTTATTAAACAAAACCCCATTAATTACAATTAAAATTGCAGTTCAAAAAATCTCAATTAAAACTGCTTGGAACTAACAGAGATTGTTTCTAAAATCACAGTTAAGAGAAATGTTGTGTAAAAACAAAGTTAGATTATTTGATCTTAAAAAGCACTATATTTGTCAAAATTGAACATCGTTGGGTAGTAACGCGGAGCCGCGTGTTACAATATAGTGTGAGTTAGCGTTGAAATCGCATTGTCGTAGACTTTATATGATGTTAGCTTCACTAATGCAGGTTTACACATTCGTCTAGGAGATTGTACCGTCCTATTATTCCACATTCTTCGACCAAATATATAGTGGTTAAAGAGCGTAATACCGGCTCCTGTTGATGAGTCGCCAGTAAGCACGAAACGAATGTGCATGAGATTATACTTTCCGTTCATGCTGCCTTTGTTTTATTCTTCTGGTCACAACTGAACTAATTTGTTACTAGGTTCGCAAAACCTAATACATACTTGCATATATATTAGTCCTTCGCAACAAAACAGTATTTAACTGTAATATATTGAATTGAATGATGTCATGCTTACCGTGAAATGTGATAACTGATATCGATCAAGGCCAGAGTGTATGGATTTACTGGCGTAACAGGAGTTCAGAAATTGTTGTAATACTCAATTTCGGTGAACTTTAGCATAAATTGATATCCATCAGATTAGTATTATGTACCGACTCGGAAATTATAGTGTTAGTACCATGTAACTTTTCGGTACAATAATTTTATTATCTGTTACTATCCCAATAGCCATAGTTTAAGTATCCTTTACAGACTCGGCATATATATTATATAGTGTGAGTTAGCGTTGAAGTCGCATTGTCGTAGACTTTATATGTTGTCAGCTTAACTATTGCAGGTTTACACAATCGTCTAGGAGATTGTACCGTCCTATTATTCCACAATCTTCGACCAAATATATAGTGGTTAAAGGGCGTAATACCGGCTCCTACTGATGAGTCGCCGGTAAGCACGAAATGAATGTGCATGAGATTATACTTTCCGTTTATGGTGTCTTTGGTTTTACCTTTTGGTCACAACTGAACTAATTTGTTACTAGGTTCGCAACATCTAATACATACTTGCATATATATTAGTTCTTCGCAACAAGCACCATTTAATATTAAATAAATGAGAAAGGTTCGAAAATCTCTTCATGTCGCTTTAGAAAATCGTACAGTTGTGATAACTGAGGAACTAGTGGAATTAGTTGTATAGATGCGACTGCTTTGGCGCGAGTCGTGTGTTTTAGAGATAATGATAGAAACTGATTGTCGGCATTACGTTTCTCTCGCGCTTTGGACGTATAGTGAGGTCGAAATGTTCGGGGAAGTCACGTACAATGATGTTTCTTCTTCTGTTGGCAATGATGAACGGATATTTGAAATATGTTTATGAGTTGGAGAACGAGATTTTGTGTACTCGTACCCCAAACGTCGCTATGTTGGAGCCATTGGCGCGGGTCAGACTGCTGGTGTTGACTGGGTGATTGGGTTCGAAATAATTGTGGCGTATTAAGCTTACGTCTGATCCAGTGTCTATGAGAAATAATTCGCCAGAATTTGCGTCACGAATGAGGAAGAATGTTGAAAGTGGCAACTGAAGATGGTACTGGTTGCTGGCATTTGGGTGTTTGAAGCATGACTTGACTGGAGCCGTCGCTGTAAAGACAATAGTTTGATTGCGCTCTACTGCGAAAGCAACGTGCTTCGAGCCATCAGACGTCGGGCGATCAGCCTCCATTGCAGCAGTGGAGGCTGACCCCAGCAGTTTTCCGAACCTTCCATGCGGCGGATCATCCAGAGTTGTGGAATGTAACCAAGCCCATTTGAATGTCACGTCTGTGCGCGGGAATGTGCAGCCATTTCTGAGGCAATAGCGCGTGGAGTGGTCGTAGCTGCAGTGATTCGGAATTGTGATCTCGTGAGGGTGGTTCGCTGTGATTTGTGGCTCAGTATTTGTTTTCTTGTGTGTTTTCCCTGCTTTTCCGGATTCACTCTTGCGTGGCATTCATCTTAATTGCTTGGGCTAGTAGAATGACTAGCGTCTGATTGATATTCTCATAGGATAGATGCTGATTAACACTTTATTGGCTGTGAGTTCGACGAAAAGAGCACCATTTATGTAGGAGGTTTTGTAGTTAATGCAAGAGGTTTTTCGGGCTAGCTGTCTATTTAGTGTTGCTATACCATTCCTACATATGCCTGATAGCTGTTTTTAAGACCCGTGTTCATGATTAGTCCCTGACCTTTTAACGAAGGATGATATGAGAAGATGAAGTCGAAGTATCATTCTTTTATTGAACACAATGTTGCAAAGCAAAGATAAAAATCGTATAAAAGTAGTCACAATAAGCACAAAATATAAATCCAGAATGTCTTAGGAGTACGTTTATTGTCACTGATAATTGATGAAAAGCACACAAAGTATAAATCCAAAATGTCTTAGGAGTATAATTTATAGTCACTGATAATTGATGAAGGGCACACAAAATATAAATCCAAAATGTCTTAAGGGTATGGTTTATAGTTACTGATAATTGATGAAGAGCACACAAAAAATAAATCGAAACTGTCTTAGGAGTACGGTTTGTAGTCACTGATAATTGATAAAATGCACACAAAATACAAATCCATGCTTTGATCGTCATGTCACGTAAATCCACTGCATGTTACCGGTGTATTGCTCGCGGCTGTCTTATTATTAAACAAAACCCTATTAATTACAAATAAATATTCAGTTCAAGAAAACTCAATTAAAACCGATTGAAACTAACAGAGATTGTTGCCAAAATCACAGTTAGGAGAAATATTGTGTAAAACCAGAATTAGCATATGTGACCTTAATGAGAACAATAATTGTAAAATTTAAGTTTCGTTGGGTTGTAACGCGGAGCCGCGTGTTACAAAACAACTGGAAAAGGTAAAAATTGCTTTGGAAAAAGAAGAAAAGAAAAATTATAATTTCCAAATGCAAAATTAAAATGAATGAGTCAAACATTAGAAAAAGATATTTATAGGAGAGATGCTTATTCTGGCATCCTCCTGAATTAATGCTCTAATCAACCGTTTGGGTTTAAAAAAGGCATTCTATATTCCATGATAATAAAATTCTTAAAATACTGGATTTAAAATATCGGGACAAAGAACAGGTAAAATTGGAAGAAGCATTCGGGATAAGTAGTTATCCTGAAAGATTAACTGATAAAATCATAAACGAGACGTTATGGCGATTTAACGGAAAAATAAACCAAGTAAAACAGGTAAGATATTTAGAAAGCAAGACGGAGTTATGCACAGAACTTTAGTTTACCAGATTCTACATTGAGTAGAAAAATTAGGACATTAGCAACAAAATACAACATATGAACAATGTTAAGACAATCCATTAGAATAGGCAATAAGCTACCGATTCATAAAGAAAAAATAGAACCGCTCAACACATCATGGTTTATGAGGTAACTTGTAAAGATTGCAAACTCAGGTACATAGGTGAATCCATGCGTCCAATAAAGGTATGTAGAGGGAAATATAAAACTGCATTCAAATATGGACATAATCATAGATCAGATATAACCAGGCACTCAATGGAGGCACTCAATGGGATGGCTGTTAACGGATTGCACTATGTTGTAACGCGCGGCTCCGCGTTACAACCCAACGAAGCTCAATTTTGACAAATATAGATTTCTTTAAGGTCACATATGCTTATTCTGGTTTTACACAATATTTCTCTTAACTGTGATTTTAGCAACAATCTCTGTTAGTTTCAAGCAGTTTTAATTGAGATTTCTTGAACTGCAAATTTAATTGTAATTAATAGGATTTTGTTTAATAATAAAAGAAACCCGCGCGCAATACGCCGGTAACATGCTGTGGATTTAAGTGACTGAACGCTCAAAGCCTGGATTTATATTTTGTGTGGTCTTCATCAATTATCAGTGACTCTAAACTACACTGCTAAGAAATCATCGATTTATATTTTCTTCCTGTTTCAATCATTAACATAACGATTCAGCCAAAACATTCTGGATTTATATATTTTGAATAATTTCTCGTTTACACAAAAATGTCAATTTTAAGCAACATTCTGGATTTATTCGCAGAAACCATAGTCCCATATATAATGAAGTTCATGGAAGAAACGTAGTTTGCGAATCAGAGTTAATATTAAATCCAACCAGACCAAGTGACTATGAATTTGATATAACAACAATTTAGATGGAGTTAGGTAATTTGTCTAAAATTGTAGTAATCGTGTGCTTTCGGAGGAAACGTGTACATATTACTTATAAGATTTATGATATTGTTGCTTGTATGATATTTATATTGTATATATATAATCAAGGCCAAAAATCGGTGCACCTGGAAATGTAAAGGATTCAAAATTTTCCGACCTACGAGTGTTATCAATTGTCCCGCACAAGAAAAAGGCGGCACAATGAACAAAAGCACTGAACAATAAAAGTCAACGTTTAACTCATTTAGTCCTTCAGTCTTATCATCAATCCGAGTAAACTGTGGAATGCAACGATCAAAAGTAACAAAATCCCTCATGCCATTTGCTTCTATGACGATATTTTTGTCAATCATCCTTTTAACCTTACACAGTCCTTGAAATGAGTTGTGTGTTCTTCCCACTTTTATTAGCATCATAAACATAGGAGGCCGATGGTAGGAGGGACATCCTTATTTTCTTTTTTAATTTTTGTCGGGTTTAAACGAAACATCTTATTTGTAAGTGCTCCAACAAACCAATCTATGGAACTAAATGCCAAATCAAGACTACTTGTAGTGTCTATTGGAAGATCTCTAGGCAACCTTAATGGTTCTCCATATAATAATTCTGCTATTGAAGTTCCTAATTGTGCCCTATATCTGTTGCGCATGGCAAGCATTACTATGGGAAATCATTTACCCAGCGTGTTGCACGAGTACAACTCAACGCAGCTTTCAGTGCACGATGCAGCTTTTTAACCATCACATTTGCACGTCGATTGTATGCACTTGTGTGCAATACATTGATTCCAATGATGTAGAGAGATTTTATGAAAGGCTCTGACATAAATTAATTACTACGATCACTAGTGACCCTTACCGGAACACAATAACGCTATACACAATTATGTAGGAACGCGAACAAGACATCTTGCGCTTTCATATCCTTTAAAATCGCCACTTCAAATTGACAATCAATTATTGTTCGCAAATATATTTTACCGTTAACTTCAGGCAACTCGGCAATGTTTGTATGTATATCTCTGAACTGTCCGGTTGGTGTCCCAATAATCCGTATCTCGGTTGGAGTATGTCTAAAAACCTTAAAGATTTGACATTGGGCACAGACTCTTACCCAAGCCCGTATGGAATTAGACATGTGTGGCCATAAGTATCTGTCAGTATTAATTCGAACGGTGGCTTTCACTGATGGATGTCCGAAATCGTGTAATTTTTAATTATTTTGGCGCGTAACTTCAACGGCACAAATAGTTTGGGTTGATCTCTGGAATTTTTGCATAACAACCGCTTGCTACTCAAGAGCTTGCGAGAATAGCCAGGCCAATATTAACTTAGAATAGAATAGAATAGAATATCTTTATTTGGATCCATATATTCCATCAAATAATAAAATTGGAAACTGTACAATATATATTAAAAAAATTATCACATCACATTAAATTGTGCACTTAACTACATAGAGGTATATCAATTTTTGAAATGGCCACATAACAATATAAGAAAGTTCGGTTGTGGAGGATTGTAGATATCATCAAAATAGTAAATAATTAAGGTATAATTGAAAATATTATGCAAAAAATTGAGAACCATGACTAGTAATTGATTGTATGTAATGTTCATCATATGATATAATGTAGGGTTTTTCGCGGGTTGCTATCTTGCTATGATTTTATACCATCGACTTAAAACATATGATGACATGGGAAAAGTCATCGTTAAAAGTTATCATTAAAAATGAAGGGGTAAGCCCCATAAAGAGTGTAATGACAAAAAACTCGATAGAAAATACATGATGACATGAATGGACTCAAAGTTAAAAGTTATCACTAAAAAAGGATATGAAAACCGTATAAAGACTTCAATGACAAAAAACTCACGAATATTTAGTTCTTTGGTTGCTATAGTTTAATTCATGTCATTATTATAATCTATTATTCTCTGAAATTCGGAATGGCACAGTTCTGATAACAGTAAAATTGTGAATAATCCAACTGAGCGAAATGAATTCACTGTGACACAATAGTCCGCCGCGTGATCCTCGCGGATCGCGCGCGGTTCTGTTTATTTAATAAAAACACTGTTAATTCCAAATAAAATTGCAGTTCAAGAAATATCGATTAAAACTGCTTGAAACTAACATAGATTGTTCCTAAAATCACTGTTAAGAGAAATATTGTGTAAGAACAGAGCTAGAATATTTGACCTTAAAGAGCACTGTATTTATAACAAACGAACATCGTTGGATTGTAACACGTAGCCGCGTGTTACAATAATGCATAATATTTCAATTTTAATAAAACAAAACTTGGAAATAAAAATCTCAAAAAATCTGTTTCCGATAACAATTATTCTTGTCTCTTAATCAACCATGAGAAAGTATTATCATAATCAGAATAAAAAATATCAGCAGGATTGTATACTTTTTCAAGTTCAGTAGATAAAAATTTAAAAGACATCTTAGATGGAGGCATTTCTCTGAGCCCCTTTGGCAATTGGTTATAAATTTTGAAGATTTTCGAGAAAGAGAATAACTTGCTCGCAACATTCCCCACCAACGGAGGAGATATTGCCAAATGTCCAGATCTAGTTCCAAATTCATGACTCTTTCTTATCGGAGTCATATAGGCACCAGTCCACTGGTTCAAATGGAAACCTTTTATGCAATAGTACATCCTCCGAAACCACAAAGATTGCAATGACACAAACTGTAATCTAGCGGCGTATATAGTGCAGGAGATAGGACTAATTTGTTTCACAACTTTTCTTTGTACAGCTTCTATCTTATTGGACAAACCATTTTTTAATGAATTCCAAGTAGCGACAGCATATTCTAGTATTGGTCTAATCCATATTATATACATTTTAAGTTTTATGTCATTCGATAAGATATTTCGATTTATTAGTGCTCATATTTTCTTGGCACTGCCTACTATACTTTCAATATGTCTCTCAGCAGAAGCTGTACATCGAATTGTTATACCTAAATCCTTAATTTCTTGCATAAGTTTAATCTCAAACACTACATTAATCACAGCATCATGAAAATAAACATAATAAAAGTTTGTTCTGTTACCTATTTTTAAAGCTCTCGTCTTTTTATTGTTAATTCTCAGCCCTAGTGTAATCAAATATCTACTCAAATCATACAAATCTAATGTCACATTATTTTTGGAGAATTCGACATTTTTTGGATCAATTGGGAAGATTATTTTTAAATCATCAGCGAATTTGCAAACTCGACCGTTAAGGATCTTAGTTTCCAAATGTGCAAATACGATTTTAAATAAAATTGGCCCCAAACTTGATCCCTGTTGAACTCCACTCGTTATTCGTTTCGATTTTGATATCAAATCATTTACTTGAATACTCATTCTTCGATTATATTAATAGCATTTAAGTAATCTAAAAATATTCGGATCATTATTCAACAAACTAATCGCATTCAAAATAGCATCAAAAGATATAGAGTCAAAAGCTTTTGAGATATCTATAAATACAATTAATGCATCTAACTTATTCTCATCTAATGAAATTACATGTTTCCACATAGAAAGCATATTAGTAGTTGTCGATCTATCTTTCGTAAAGCCATGTTGACATAAATCAAAATCAGCCGGCAACATACATTCTAAATGATCTAGTATTAATCGTTCTATTATCTTAAAAAACGAAGGGATAATAGAGATTAATCTATAATCACTGGCGCACGTTGGCTTACTTACTTTTGGCAACGGCTTAGCTACTATCGTTAATATATCGATTGGTAATTTCCCATTCTTCAAAATTCTATTTATAAAGTTGCAAAGCACATTCCTAAAAGTTAAGGGTAATTGAAGCATGTTATCAATCGAAATACCAAAGTGATCTTTTTTTATTTGATTTTTGACATCAATTTTATCAATTCATCACTGTCAATAACAAGTCCTGATTCCTGGTCTCCCAAAGGATCAGGTAGTTCCATAAAATTTCTTTCCTTCTGTGGATTACATATCAAATTGCCAAATACTTCATCCAATTCACAGAGAAATTCATACTCAATTTTATCCACAGGTAATATAAGCTTTAACTTTTCCTTATATTTACTGTACTCTGTGAGGAGTTTGTATCCAAGTCTAGGATTACTCTTCATTTTGGCCAAAATAATACGTTCTGATCTTTGACGAATTATCAGCAGTGATGAATTAATTTAAAGGGATTCGATCCTTGTGCTTCCTAGATTTGCTTGACTTAATTGTTAGGAGAAGCATCTAGATTCTTTAATGGATCTGGACGTATCAGCGCGACATCTGCTTCATTCAGTCTGCTAGGTGCAGCTGCTACCACATTCTCTTTACCAGCAATATGGTAGATAGTGAAGTCGAACTCTGCTAATCATGTAATCTGAGAATTCACCCTGCGACAGTAACTAAGTTTCGCGTTCTTTCCAAGTATGATATCGCCTTGCCCGAATGCTAACTTGGCTATAATGGTGTTGTGGAGAGGTTTAGTTTGCCTTATTTCTGTGAGTTATCCTGATAAATTTACTCATATTAGCAAGGTATTCCTTCTCTCTCTACCCCTCTCTCTCGTAAATCTCACTAATAATTTGTCTAAATTCACTTATATACTTTTTTCACTTCTTATGGTTATATGGCAGTGAAACATTAGTCACTTGACTTTTGTGTAGTTGGACAGGATGATGATGATGAATTATATGCTTTTCAACGGCTTGTGATCTGTTAATAAATTGAACTGATGACAGTCTAAATAATACTCAATATATAGCCCTACGACATAAACAGCGAAGTTTTACCAAACGTTTCATAACGTTTTTCGCATTCATGAATCTTTAGCTTTAAAACCACTTGGTCTTACTATATCGTTGTATCTTTGCTGGAGCACTGCTCTAATATCTGTGGCGTCTGTAATTGCTAAACGGCTTCTCCCAATCTACATGTGCTAGGGTGTTTATTTCACTTAGCATTTACTTAGCTCTTTGGAATTTTTCTCAGTCTCTTTGACTCAAGGTAATAGGACAGGACTCTTGATTGTACTCTTCTCACATGTGATGTGGCATATTAACGATTCTAAAATTCCAGACTTGTAATGAATCGTCGATAATAGCTGATCATGCCAAGAACCTTCGCATTTGGCGCACAGTCCGACTACGTTACGTCCTTGATGGCTTGAATTTAACTTCCAACATCGGTAACTAATAGTGCGCTATCTTGAGATATAACGTTGAATAGAACTAATATACCATTATTGTTTGGAACAATGATGTAGTACCTGACATCGTCTACCACTTAAGGAAGATATCTGTCCAAAGTTACCAATCGTACTTTCATTCCCAACTTGTATCGGATTACCATTGACATCACATAGATGTGAATCCAATATTAAGTAATCTGCACTCACCTCATCTGACCTAACTATGCTTATTTCTGCACCTGTATCTATGAGAAACCAGACCAGAAAAATTCATCTCTAATAGTGAATTTATTGCTGGGTAATCCAACAACGTTTTCAAGATCTCCGCTTACAGAATCCAAACCTCTTGTCTCTTTAAATCAAGTTTGCGAGCTTAAAAAAAACACCAATCCCATTTTATTTAACTAGTCTTCTATCTCATTGTTCCTCCTTATTGTCGTACGTTTTGATTTTGCCATAAATATGCCTTTATAAAAACATGAAGAAGTCTTTGCAATGGAAAACCCTACAGCTTCTACTCGCGGTGGTTTATGATTTTCCCGATGAGGAATTTCTCTACCTGTTTTGGTACTTCCTTTCCATCTGGTCTAACTAAACGCAGGTATACGCAGACTTAGCATTTCGTCCAAAAACACATCGTGCCTTACACCATTTCGCGCCGCCTATCAGTGTTGACGCAAGTGACTCCTTCGATGTCTAAAATCTATCCTGACATTGAGATTGCAAAATAATTCTCGCCATATCATCAATTTTGCTATTCATATTCGCGACTTCACTACTTAAAATGCGCATATTTTTCTGTAATATCAGGATAGTTTCTGTATCTGCTCTGCCTTGAAACACCATGACTGAGTCTGATGTAACTTGTGGTTCTCCTGTTTGTACACGCCGTCTAGCCCTATGAGTTTGTTTGGTTAATCAACATTTATCTCTCAAAATCCTGTACAGGGCATTAAACCTGGCTAGGAGCTCAGCTGTAAAAATAGAATTAACCACATCTCGAGATATATTCAATCCGGAAGCTTTTGCACAATGACGTTCATAAAATTCTGATGGAAGTTGACGCCCCATCTTCTCTAGGCGCAACAATTCGCACATTTTTTCAAACTTCCCGGATGATATCTCCGTTCAATTTGGGCCATTAGCAACTCAAATCATTGTACGGTTCTTCTTCAACAGTTTTATCTCTAAAATTGTCCTAGATGTTTCAGAAATTCTCTGAAAAGATAGTTTTCTCATTCATATATATTAAGTTCATGCCTATGACTCCATGAAACAAAATAGAATAGAGTGAAGTTTTGAGAGCCGCAGCGTTAAAATTACAAAGTTGGTTGCCTCTGAAGTTGCCAGATTTAAGTTGAAACCTGGGCAGGCTGGATTGCCGTCAATGATTTGGAATTCGACCACAGGAGCTAGTGTGTGCCCAACGTTGTGGTTATGATATTTGTAGAGTGTGCGCTGTACAACAGAAGAAGTTGAAATGTGCAATGAAAGTGGCCTGTACCATGATATGAAGCCGATGACTACTTATTGTTCCTACACAAGGCGTTAGCTGTAAGTACCTGATTATACCAAAAAAGGCAGTGAGCTCAGGTGTGAGCCATACGTTGCAACAGTATAATATATATATATATATATATATGAAAATCAGGTGTAATGACAAAAGTGTACTCGAACATTGCCGCATAGATGACATAATTCCGAATAACTATTCAAAAATGCTATACAGTTGTTAGCTAAAAACAGCTGATTATACTATGTGAAACAAGTGAGTGTGAGAAAGGTAATGAATCATGTGGATCCATAGACTTAGACATGTCGCGTAATATGTGGCGCAAGTGGCAGGCGTCAGGCGTAAGGTGCATCACATGAACCGCAAGGTATTTATGGAACGTGCCGATGAAAAGCAATTGCCTCTATCAGTGATGACCTCGTTGGGAACACAATAACGTGCCTTCTATTAAAATCGTTAATGACTTCGTCTGCAGAAATAATGGCAAGAGGTAAAGCCGCAGGCAAACGGGTAAATCTATCAATTATAGTTAAAAGGTAGCTGAATTTTTTAATCGTTTTCAGATAAACTATGTCGATGAGGATGATAGCTAGGCTTGAAGAAGTTAGGAAATGTTGCAACTTAGAACGTGAGTGTCGTGAGATCCCGTTTCTCTGGAAAATAGCACACACGAAAACCCCTCATTTAGCGTTCTGTGAAAGCATGTAATCCAGGAAATGATCTTTAAGAAATCTGCCAGTTGCTTCGCTTCCTGGGTGAGAAATTAAGTGAATTAAGTCAAAAACTTTTCTCTGGAAGCTGGTCGACAGAACTGGCTTGTTGGGCTGCGTACCCGTTAAGAAAACAAGGGGTAAACCTTCCCAGATTCAGCATATGAACTTGGTTGGCTGACGAGATGCTTATCTTTGAATGTAAGTGTTACCGCGCCTTTCTGTTCGCAGGATGGATGGTGTTAGTGCAGGTTCCCTTAGAGTCACAGAGTCGACTGTGAATGGCGAAGACGAAGGTGGTTGTAGCGAGATAGCTGGTAACGAAAGTGCATCTGCAATGAAATTTTGTTCGCTCTTGACATGAAAGATGTCTTATTGACATTTTTTAGACATGAAATATGCCTTTCTACTCTGGCAGTGTACTTAGCGATAGTTGAAATCGCGTTTCAAATTAATCTAACTAATGGTGTATGATCTGTAAAAAACAACAAATTTGCTGCTGCCAATGATGCTGATGAAGTGGTGCATTGCGTCGTTGATGGTGAGTAGTTCTGGACCGAAAGCTTCGTATATTGTTTCAACTGTCTGGAGAGTACGCGAGTAAAACCTGATAGGCTTCCTAACTCCGTCGATCTCTTGTTCCAAAATAGCCCCAATAGCAAACACAGAAGCATCTGTTTTGAGTAGAAATGGTCGTTGGAAATCTGGATGTGTTAGCATTTTCTAAAGAGTTGATGGCAAGATGGAGTAATTCCTCGTCTTCAGGTGACCAAGAAATGATGGAGTTCTGGCTAAGTCCTTTGCGATTACGCATGTGCCTACACAACGGATGAAGTTGACTTGATAGGCTGTGAAGGAGCTTGCGATAGTAGTTAAGGACTCACAAAATTTTCTGCAGCTCGCTTACAGTCTTTGGTGACGTGATATTCTTGATAGTATTTGCCTTCGGGGAAAAGGTTGAATAACTTGTGGCGTAATACGATGCCTAGAACATCCACGGATGTAGCTGCAATCTACGTCTTTTCACATTTGATCTTGAATCCGTGGTTGGATAAGTGTGAGAAGACATTTTGCTAACGCTTGGCATGAGATTCTAGGTCTTGACTGAAAGCTATTATGTCATCGAGATATGACATACAGTAAGCAGCGTCGTTGTGTAGTATGTCGTCCATGAATCTTTGAAATGTCCGAGTAGCATATTTGAGACCAAAAGGCATGTAGAGACATTCGAAAAGGCCAAATGTCGTGATGACTGCAGTCTTTTCAATATCGTCTGGCGCTAATGGAATGTGGTGGTAGGCTTTTCTGAGTTCAATCACGGAGAGTTAATTGCTACGGCTGAGTTTTTAAAGTACGGTGTTTATATTGGGAAAACAAAATGCATCGGATTTGGTCACTGAATTTAGCTTGCGATAATCTCCACAGGCTCTGTACGATCCGTTTGATTTGAAGACTAAGTGCAGTGGTGACGCCCATGAACTTTTCGATGGTCTGATGATTCCCTCTTCCAATAGCTCTGCATTTCTGAGATCGAATAGCGACTTGTGTTCTCAAAGAGCTGCTGATATTTTTGCTGAATGATGCATTGGGGGTGGCTGAATGACATGTGACTCCAAACGCTCGGAGGCAAGTGTCCAAAAACTTTCCTCAAGTCTGGGATAGGAGCAAATTATCTTTTGTTTCGCAAGATCAAATATGAGCCGATATTTCAACAGAAAATCAAGGCCTATTATGATGTGTGAGATCTTGGCGGCGATGAAGATTTGAATAAATTCACGTCGTAAACCTATGTTGAGTGTGCAATGCCGGCAACCATAAATAGGATTTGTCTACTCTGTAGCTGTTGCGAGTAAAACGCCTAGGGACATCTCGGCCATCGAATCACCCTTGTGAACTGAAACTGCTGCACCTTTGTTTACGATTAATTCTTCGCGAGTTTTGAAATTGAGAAGATACAGAAGTTCATTGGGTTGTTCGGCCGTATCATGCAGACAAATAGATTGATCATTCGAAAGGCACTATCAGTTTTGCTGTCTATGGGGCATATCCAGCGTGGACGAAAAGAGTCAACATAAACGGCAGCTGAAGGTGTTCAAAAATATGTACGTGAAGAAAAGAAACTGTCTTTTAGTTGATTGTGGTCTTCTAAGGAAAGAAACTGGCAATCGTTTGTTAAGGTCTCCGAACGATGCAGGCGATTTTGAAAACTATAAAATACTTTTGGTTATTAAAGTACCAACCTTTTGAGAATATCGACTGAATGACCGAGGTAGTCTCGATTGTCGTTTATTCTTATTTATACGGTGTTGATCTATGGTTCTACTAGCATGCGTACTGTCGATGACGATTCTTCAAGAATTTCACTCAAATCTGAAATACATCTCTCCAAAAAGGATACCCTAACGTCATCAGATGTGAGACTAGCGAATGGAAACTGAGCTAACTTAGAATTGAAGGTATTCATGTTTGGAAGTGATTTACAGAACATTAAAATGCATAAATGAGAGGAAAGCTTTTATCGATTAAACCACAGAAAACGCCCAACAAATCTGCTTCCACTTGTTAAAAACTACAGGGAAGGAAAACCAAAAAGACCTTGAGTAATAAATATTTACAAACAGGGTGAAGAGCAGATGATTTATTTATAATTTTGCGAAAAGATTTGTGATATCAAAACAAGACTGAAAACAGTACTGCTCTCAGAATCCTGGCGCAGTCGCAATTTTGTAAACGCCTCGAGTGCAAGTAAATGCCGTGCGACGTTTCTAGATAGTAAACATTACGTAGATAATGAGAGACAGTTTCTGTGGGTGGCCCTTATCGGACCAGAAATGAGTTCTACAGCAAATGCCGAGAAAGTTTGGTAAGGTTGCAGTGTCTTGAAATACTCATAGACACTTGAGGCCGGCTCTGGTTGATTGGCTGGTGGTACTTAATGTGGATGTACTGGGATAAATATTTGTCGAGACCAGAGAGGTGAGATTCTGTTCGAAGGCTCAGAATTGTCTCGTTGAAGATCTGTGCAACACCGTGGTAGCTGGCACACCTAGAATTCTGTTTAACAGATAATCGATCAGGAATGACTAGTTGTGCAGTAACAAGAAGATTGGCTTGGCTGAAGTCTAAGTGACTAGGTAACACAGCGTGATAGACGCAAGTCCAGAAGTCAGTGTAGGGAAATTGTTAAGTAGAGAGAGAGAGAGCGCGCGACAGCAAACACCCGCAGCGCGCAAAGTGGAAATTTCAAGTGTGTAAAGTGAGATTGCATGGTAAATGCACCGATATATATAGATGTGCAAACGCCAGGTCGCACGCCACTTGTCAACGGCAGATTTCGCTTGTTGTAATTGGTAACGCTTAATTAAATTTTAATTACATTTGAGTGATATTTTGGCTAATTAATCTGAACCAGTACATGCAGAATAGAGGAAAAAATTACGCATAATGCAAAATTACATATATTGCAATGGATTTATACAAAGAATGTTTTAGAAATTAAACGAATATTTTTTTAAACGATTTTCGTTTAAATTGGCCACGGTAGTTTAAATTTATCAATAATTATTAGTTTAATTTTATCGAGGGAATTATCTTAGTCTATATCTCAGTAGGTAATAGGAAATATGCTTTTACAAGGGCCATAAATTTGAAATGATCATACGACCCAAAATGTATAAGCAATTTAAATGTAAAAGAAGATTCTAACTTTAATACAATTTTATTGCCAGGAATAAACAAAATTGAGACGTTCCTGCACCACTTACATATTGTAACGACACAAATTAATGGCCGACATATTGCGTAAATTAAATTCAATTTTATTTACGTTGCAACAATGAGAAAAAAGCGAAACTTGCCGTTTAACCAATAGTGTGCAAGTAGACATGGCATGCTATTTAAGCACGGCAATTTACCATGCAAGTCAGTTGTCGCATTTGCATTCTGCTTTGCGTTACGCGTGTGAGTTCTGTCGGCTGTCAATACCTACGCTGGTGATTTGA
Organism: Eudiplozoon nipponicum; assembly: GCA_029291075.1. Classification (NCBI taxonomy): domain Eukaryota; kingdom Metazoa; phylum Platyhelminthes; class Monogenea; order Mazocraeidea; family Diplozoidae; genus Eudiplozoon; species Eudiplozoon nipponicum. The sequence goes on from JAQBSW010000917.1 coordinate 121,087, forward strand.
TAGTTTCACCAACAATTAGCTACATCCGTGACTCATCTTGTTGCGGTACAACCAGCGAGACGAGCCAATTAATTGCAGAACCTGAACGACGTTATCCACATCGTGATTACAACTCTACAATGGGAGCAACAACAACCAGAGTCCACCCAAGGCTCCAGGACATCTTCACACTCTTGTAAACGCCCCGGCTTCAAGTAAATGCCGTGCGACGTTACAAACTCGGTTAAGATGCTCCTAATAGAGATTAGTTACTGATAGGGGGCCCTTAAGAGGGCCTGGTAAGGCGTTCTCCTGAAGTCTTCAGAGTGTGAAGATGTCCTAGAGCCTTGGGTGGACTCTGGTTGAGTTGTCGCTCCCGTGGTTGAGCTGTAATCACGATGTGGATAACGTCGTGCAGGTTCTGCAATTAATTGGCTCGTCTCTCTGGTTATACCGCAACAAGATGAGTCACGGATGTAGTCAGTTGTTGGTGAAACTATCAAATCACCAGCGTAGGTATTGACAGCCGACAGAACGCACACGCGTGACGAAGGTAGAATGCAAATGCCACAACTGGCTTGCATGGTAAATTGCCGTGCTTAAATAGCATGCCATGCCTACTTGCACACTATTGGTTAAACGGCAAGTTTCGCTTTTTTCTCATTGGTGCAACGTAAATAAAATTGAATTTAATTTACGCAATATGTCGGCCATTAATTTGTGTCGTTACAACACTTTCCTCTCTGAAAAAAAGGAAAAAAATTCCTCTCTGCGAGGCTAGATAAGAAATGCATGACAGAGTTCGAACCAAGTTAAGCAAAAATATGATGAACCATAAGTGCTGGGCTTAAATATGCTTGTTGGTTGCTTCAACAATGATATGATGCCAGGTAACCACTAGGAATTGCTACACAAATTGTTAGCTCTAGTGGTCGGTCATACCACGTGAGGCAAAATAGAGCAGTGTAAGTTTTGGGAGCCGCAGCGTGAAGATTTCGAGGTAAATCGCCTCTGAATTTGCCAGGTTTAAGTTAAAACCTAAGCAGGTTGGATCGTTGTCAATGTGTTTGTATACGACCAAAGGAGCTAGAGTGCTCGACGTTGTGGTCATGACATTTGTAGAGTGGTCTTTGTGCAATTGATAAAGTTGAGATATGCATTGAAAGTGGCCTGTACCATGATATGAAGCTGATCACTACTTAGTGTTGCTACACGAAAGCGTTAGCTCTAAGTAGCTGGTCATACCAAAATAGGCAGTGTGATGTCATGTGTGAGAAATACATTATAATGTAAAAATATATACATTAAAATCAAAGGTAACTGCATAAAAATATGTACACGAACATTGCCTCAGAGATGGCATAATACCAAAGAACTGTTCAAAAATGCTACACAATTGTTAGCTAAGAACAGCTGGTTATGCCACGTGAGACAAATACGAAAAATAACGAAAGGTTAAAAAAAATTTTGATAGTTAATGTTAATGTTTAAAAAAATCAATTACGCGTTATACAAATCAGGATATTGAGATTGTGAGCAGACGGAGCCTGAGACGTGTGTAGAAGGTTGAACGCTCTCAGGATCAGGTGGTTCGATAAACGGTTTCAACCTGTCTATGCTTACTGATGTCGGTGTAGCGCCTTGCATAATAATGAAGTATTTTGGTTGTCTGAGTAAAATCGGGTAAGGACCGCGATACTTGGGTTGTAGTGGTGCAACAGCATTATTGTTGCGAACGAGTACTCTCTTGCAGTTGTGGAGCTGCGGGTGAACGAAGACTGGACGAGGCGTGTGTCTCGGCTGCTGTTCAGACATGTTACCAAAATGAAGTCGAAGGCGGGTAGCTTCGTCTTGTGGGTCATCTTGTGCCGGTAGTAGACGTGGGAGCTGACTAGGCAGGCGTAGATCCATGCCATACAAGAGTTGTGACGCAGATGTTTTAATGGATTCACGAGTACGGGAACGCATGGCAAGCAGAACTAAAGGTAGTGCATCGACCCAGTTGCCATTAATGGACGAGGATGCTAAAGCTGCTTTGAGTTCCCTATGCATTCTCTCTACCATGCCATTAGCCTGGGGATGGTAGGCAGTCGTCTGGCGTAAGATGCATCCCATGTACCGCAAGGTGGTTTTGAAACGATCAGATGAGAAGCAAGTGCCTCTGTCCGTGATGACCTCATTGGGAACACCATAATTGGATATCCATGCAGAGATAAAACCGTTAGTTACTTCGTCTGCAGAAATGGTGCCAAGAGGTAATGCCGCAGGCCACCGTGTAAATCTATCGATCATAGTTAGAAGGTAGCTGAAACCGTGAACCTTTGTCAGATGAACTATGTCGATGTGGACGATGGCTAGGCGAGAAGTAGATCGAAAATGTTGCAACTTAGAACGAGTGTGTCGTATGATCTTGTTTTTCTGACAAATAGCACACTCTGAGACCCATCGTTTAACATTCTACCTAAGTCTGTGACCCCAGAAACGATCTGTAAGAAGTCGGACAGTCGCTTGGCTTCCTGGGTGAGAAATTGAGTGAATTGAATCGAAAACTTTTCTCTGAAGGCTGGTCGGCAGAACTGGCTTGTTGGGCTGCGTACCCGTGAAGTAAACAATTGGTAAGCCTTCCCACAGACGGCATATGAACTTGGTTGGGTGACGGGCTATTGATCTTTGAATGTGAATGTCACCGCGTTGTTCAGTTCGCAGGAGAGTTGGCGTTAGTGCAGGTTCACTGAGTGCCACGGAGTTGACAGTGAATGGTGACGGCGAAGGTGGTTGTAGAGAGACGTCTGGCCTGGACAGGGCATCTGCAATGAAGTTCTGTTTGCCCTTGACGTGAAAGACGTCAAATTGCCATTCGCTTAGACGAGAAAGCTGTCTTTCCACTCTGGCAGGGTACTTGGCGATAGATGAAGTTGCGTTTCGAAGTGCGCTAACTAGTGGTGCATGATCTGTGAAAACAACAAATCTGCTACTGCCAATGATGCTGATAAAATGGCGCACTGCGTCGTGGATGGCGAGAAGTTCTCGGCCGAAAGTGTCGTACCTCGTTTCTACTGGTTGGAGAGTACGCGAGTAGAAACTGATAGGCTTCCGAACTCCGTCGATCTCTTGTTCCAAAGTGGCTCCAATAGCGAATTCAGAAGCATATGTCGTGAGTGGAAATGGTAGTTTCAAATATGTATTTGTTAGCATTGTGGCATTTGCTAACGAGTTGATGGCAAGTCGAAGTAATTCCTCGTCTTCGGATGACCAAGCAATGATGGAATTCTTGCTAAGTCCTTTTCGGTTCCGCAGGTGCCTGCACAAAGGATAAAGTTGTTTCGAAAGGCCCGGGAGGAACTTGCGATAATAGTTTAGTACTCCCAGGATTTTTTGCAACTAGCTCACAGTCCTTGGTGACTTGATATTCTTGATTGAATTCGTCGTTGACGGCAACGGTTGAATACCTTGGGCCTTGATACGATGCCCTAAGAAGTCGACGGATGAAGTTGCAATCTGCGGCTTGTCACAGTTGATCTTGAGTCCGTGGTAGGATAAGCGTGAGAGGACATTTCGTAGATGTTTCGCATGAGATTTTAGATCTGGACTGAATACCATAATGTCATCGAGATATGACATACAATAAGCAGAGTCGTCGCGAAGTATGTTGTCTATGAATCTTTGAAATGTCTGAGTAGCACACTTAAGTCCAAAAGGCATGTAAAGATATTCAAAAAGGCCAAATGGAGTGATGACTGCAGTTTTCTCGATATCCTCTGGTGCTACCGGTATGTGATGGTACGCTTGTCTGAGGTCAATCACTGAGAAGAAATTGCTGCCGTTGAGTTTTTCAAGTAAAGTGTTGATATTTGGAATAGGATATGCATCAGATTTTGTCACTGAATTTAGCTTACGGTAGTCTCCACAGGCTCTGTACGATCCGTTTGATTTAGAGACTAAGTGCAGTGGTGACGCCCATGAACTTTTCGATGGTCTGATGATTCCCTCTTCCAAAAGCCTTGAGAATTCTTCTTGGGCAGCTCTCAGCTTAGCAGGAGCCAGTGGTCGCTTCTTGATTGCAATAGGTTGTCCTTCTGTGACGATATGATGCATCGTGTTGGAAACTCGTAGCTCTGACTTGTTAAGATCGAAAAGCGATTTGTATTTTCGAAGAGCTGCTGATATCTCTGCTGAATGATGCACTGGGGTTGGCTGAATGACCTGTAACTCCAAACGCTCGGAGGCAAGTGTCCAAAAACTTTGCTCAAGTCCGGTGGAGGGGTCGATGATCTTTTGATTAGCAAGATCAACAATGAGCCGAAATTTTAGAAGGAAATCAAGGCCTATTATATTATGTGAGACCTTGGCAATGATGAAGTTGTGGGAAAATTCACGTCGTAGACCTATGTTGAGTGTGCGGTACCGACAGCCATATGTTGGTATGGGCTCGCCTGTAGCTGTTGCGAGAAGAACGCCTAGCGACATCTCGGTCATTGAATCACCTTTGAGAACTGAGACTGCCGCACCTGTGTCTACGATGAACTCTTCGCCAGTTTTGAAATCAAGAAGGTGCAGAAGTTCGTTGGGCTGTTTGGCCGGGTCATGCAAACAAGTAGGCTGGTGATTGCGACCGGCGTTGTCCATTTGGTTCTCTATGTGAAAAATTCGGCGTGGACGAAAAGAGTCGACAGGGATGTCGGATTGTAGTTGGCTTCTTCCCTGTAGCGCCGTTGATGCCGTTGATGTGCAGAAAGTACGGTCTTCTACTTCCTGCGCCAGACGTTTCCCGATACTGATGCACCCTTGTGCCTGCGGTCTGTTGTCCTCTCCGTCAGCTGTGGAAATTGACACTCATTCGGAAATTCTTCGGAACGACAAAGACAAACTTGGCAAGCATAAAAAACTTCTGGTGGTTATAACACCAGTTCTTTGGAGCATATTTATTAAAGGATTGCGGAGATCTCGATCGCCGCCTACCATTATAATTTGACTTGGAAACGAATTTTGGTCGAGCATTCACTTGATTTAGCTCGGATTTGGTAATGGCCAATCCTTCTAGAACTTTAGCCATGTTCGCCACTGTTCTCTCTAAAGAGGAGAGTCTATCATCTTGCGGGGGTGAAGAAAAGGATGATGGATTCACTTTGGGTTCCAAAACCCTATATTCTAACTCACATCTCTCAGATAAGTCATCTATAGAGAGAGTGTTGGGGAGCTGTCTGGCAAAGAGTTTTAATGTTTGGGGAAGATTGTTAATAAAACCAACCTTAGCCTCATGGTCAGAAATGTTGGTTTTATACCAACGTTTCCGTAATTCCCTCAGTATTTCGATGGGGCCAAGATTTGGCATATCTAACTGCGCATATTTGTTTATTATCTGATCAGTTTCCGTGGGTCCAAGCAAGGATTCTACCTCGTTTTGTAGGCCCAAAATGGGATTAGGTAGCTTCCTAATGGCCTCAAGCTTAGGATAAATCCGTCGCTGCAATTCAGAAGGTAGTTTAGCAAAACCCTTCGACAGTTTTTGATGACTGTCATAATCAGGAAACGGGGAGAAAGCGGAGTCTACGCGCATAAAGAATAGCTCACTATCTCCATCCCAAACAGGAACATCAATATCTAAAATTGGACCTGACATTTTAACAATCTTACGGGATCTTAAAAGCATAAATTTATAAGCAATATGAAAATATATAAATTTACTCTAACGAAACGCTTACCCACAAACAGCTTCCACAGTTGAATGAGCGCAGAACAAAAAAAGTCACTGTTTCCAAAAATCCGCAATTGAGCCTGTCGATTACGTACGGTGCCGTTTCGTACGTAGGAAAGATGAACAGAGGCCCCGTTGGCCTTTGATGACAATGTATTATTATAATTATCCCCCCAAAAAAAATTCAACACAAATCCACTAATAGATATACCCAACAAAATTCCCAGAAGATCACGATTAGGGTAGAGAAAACGCAAATGTTAATCGATTTATATCCAAAAAAAATCAGAACAATAATCAATATCCTGGCGCGGTCGCCAATTCTGTAAACGCCCCGGCTTCAAGTAAATGCCGTACGACGTTACAAACTCGGTTAAGGTGCTCTGAATAGAGATTAGTTACTGATATGGGGGCCCTTAAGAGGGCCTGGTAATGCGTTCTCTTGAAGTCTTCAGAGTGTGAAGATGTCCTAGAGCCTTGGGTGGACTCTGGTTGAGTTGTCGCTCCCGTGGTTGAGCTGTAATCACGATGTGGATAACGTCCTGCAGGTTCTGCACTTAATTGGCTCGTCTCTCTGGGTATACCGCAACAAGTTGAGTCACGGATGTAGTTAGTTGTTGGTGAAACTATCAAATCACCAGCGTAGGTATTGACAGCCGACAGAACGCACACGCGTGAAGCAGGTAGAATGCAAATGCCACAACTGGCTTGCATGGTAAATTGCCGTGCTTAAATAGCATGCCATGCCTACTTGCACACTATTGGTTAAACGGCAAGTTTCGCTTTTTCTCATTGGTGCAACGTAAATAAAATTGAATTTAATTTACGCAATATGTCGGCCATTAATTTGTGTCGTTACACTCTGAATAATTCAGGAGAACGCACGTCCAGGCTCTCTTAAGGGCCCCTCCTATAAGTAACAAATCTCTATTCAGAGCACCTTAACCGAGTTTGTAACGTCGTACGGCATTTACTTGAAGCCGGGGCGTTTACAGTATTTATGATGATATGTTGTACGCGCGGTCTGCTCGAAGTTTTCACGTTGTTAGTTCTTTTATTGTTGATAAATATTTGTAATTTAACTTCAAAGACTACAAAAATATAGAAGAGAAGTATTTTAATATGCATTTTATATATTTGTTTCAAAGTTTAAAATTTACTTATAACTGATTGCTAATCGTATGCATATTTTCTGGGCAAGGCATTTTAATAATAATAATAATAATAATAATAATAATAATAGTAGTAGTAATTGTAGTACATTTATTTGGCATCAAAGGCCAACAGGCCCGACCATTGGAACAACAATTCAAAGGTAGGATATGTGGAGATGAATAAAATTGTTACTAGCAAAGTATTTTATAGCAGGGGGAAGAGTTTAGGAGGGGAAATGTTATCATCAACTTCATGATAGTTCAATCGGGTGAAAAAATAAAAACGAAATTCCATTTGACTAGACAAGATCAATTGGAGTTCAGTCCATGAAGTATCAGAGCATCAATGCGGGGAAGGTTGAGTCCCTACAGATGAGTCCGAGTGTGAGGTCGAAGATAATAATAATACATTTATTTTGCATCAAAGGCCAACTGGCCCGACCATTGAAATAGCAAATCAAGGGTAGGATATGTGGAGGTGAGTGGAATTGTGACTAGCAAAGTATTTAATAGCAGGGGGAGGGGTTGGGGAAGGGAAAAGTTTTATTGACATCAAGATAGTTCAATCTGGTGAAAAATAAATATAAACGAAGTTCCATTTCACTAGACATCACATGATTGATCACATTTTAATACTTTTGTAAAATAGAATAGAATAGAATATCTTTATTTGGATTCAAACCACACACTTATTAAGTACAGTATTTCATTTTAGAGGATAAATTATCTTGAATCTGTTAACTCATTTGCTCGGAAAACTAAAATTGTAGATTGTGTGACAACTTTTTCATCGTTAATAATATTTTAGTAGGCAGTAAAGGCCATCTGGCCGGACAATTGAAATGGCCAAGATAGAAATAAAATTAGGATTTTGCATGGTTGAATGAGATAGTGAATAAGTATTGTTTATCAGTGGTAACGGTGGTCTGTTGTAGAGGCTCTGGCCCAATTACTAATGAGAGCTCCAAAGTTGTCTATTTATATCATTCTTAGTGTGTATGGAGTCTGATGGATTAATCCTTCCTTCCAAGCTTATCAGACTAATAACAGCGACTCATTGTATCACGGTATCAATGTCTTTGATCTTAATATTAGCATCCATGTTAAGCATACTGAACGTTTGATATGGAAAGTAATTTGACACGAAAACAATAATTAATTTACCTGTTCCTGACCGTTCTCAATATACTTGAATTATAAAATAACCTCGCGTTAGCACAAGTGTATTTTGAGGATGTGAAAGCTCTTTGGTCACTACTCTAGGAAAGCCCCTCAGGCGCCCGTCTCGGACATCCAATATAGGTGGAATGATCACAAAATTTAAAAAAATTAATTTTTCAGATCCTCCCGTAATATCAATGAGAAAAATCAATTTTAGTCATTTTCAATACTTTGTCGGATTATCGCTTTGTTACTTGTCATTCAGGAAACAAGATAAACAAGCGAGGAACTCACGGATTACGCGTCATATAGCTCAAAATATCAAGAAAATGGAATAAAGTGAACAAATATTTGATAATTTGAAAAGTTAAATAAAAAAATTTTAATATATTTTCTAAAACATAGCTTTGTTTATGAAACCAGCGGTAACGTAAAAAAAGAATCAATTTTTTTGGAGTTAATTAGTGCCCCATAAGTTTGTTGACCTCCATATACACCATCATGTTTAATTTGTATACTCATACATAACGAATTCATCATTCCTTGTTATCTTGACGACCCTTCCAGAACGTGTTTCCACATGTCGTGTTGGTACTTTGTTAGGTTTCATTTTCGTACTGTGTCGATTTCTTCCTTCGGTTGTCTTGGATTTACTCTACTTTTCCACATTTTTCTGTCTCTTCTTTTTCATACATCTTCGAGTCAGATCTCGCCCCATCTTCTTTGTACTTCGATGGGTATTGTTCCTTAATCTCCTCCATCCATGTAAACTGTGGAAAGCAGTGATCCAGTGATATACATTCTTTTTTTTATATTAACATCTATGAATGCATTTTTATCAGTCATAAGTTTGACTGTGTATTGTCCCTTATAGAAAGGAGACGGTCAGTTTTTTCTGTTCTCGTTGGTTATATGTACATGTGATGCCAGCTTTAAATCTGAAGATAAACAGCATTTAGACCTTAGACTTCTAGTCCTGGTTGAAGTTAACGCCTATTTTGTCTCTCAGTGCCCCTAAAAACCAATCTACTGTACAAGAAGCCCAGTCGAGACAACTTAGAGTGTACATTAGATCCCGAGGTAATTTCAATAGCTCTTCATATACAAGTTATGCTATGTCTGTTCCTAACTGTGTTCTGTATCTGTTTTGCATTGCAAGCAATACTGTGGGCATATGTATCCAACTCGATCCTCCTGTGTATCGTAATGCAGCTTTCAGTTTCCCGCGCAGCCTCAACCATCCCGTTAGCTCTGGGATGCGCTGCGGCCGGCGGTAGTTTTGTTATATTGTTCGAAGACTGGTTAAATACAATTGGATTGGTGTTTACTTCAAGCTCGCAAGCTTGATTTAAAGAATTATATGTACATGTGTGTCTTACTTCTAACCCCATGGCATTCAATGATCTTAAAAATAGTTCATGTATAAGCTGAATACCACGGTCACACACATTTATTCACAAAGGTAAGTAAGACTTCCTGAACTTTCATATCCTTCAGGATTTCTACTTCAAACTAACGACTGAAACGATCAACTATCGTAAATAAATATCTCTGACCAGAGATGTAGGAAATTTCTTCTATATCGATGCGTACATGCATGAAACGACCCGCTGGTATACCAATCGTTTTCCCTTCGGTTTTAGTGTGTCGCCAAACTTCAGAAGTTCAACACCGAACGCATGTCATTTCCAAAGCCCTTATGTCTTTCAACATCTTTGGCCATACATATCTATCAGTGACCAACCTGATAGTTGTCTTAGTGGAAGGATGACCAAATTTTTGAAGTTGATGAATTATCCTATACCCTAATTCTAACGGTACATAGGTCTAGGTTAGCTCTTGGAAATTTCACACTGACATCTTGTCTCCAAACTTCTTGCGTGTATACACTGACTTCTTAGCCAATACAGCTACCATGAGATGAACTGTGCAGAATCATTTGAAAATGCTAACTACCACGATCACTAGTGACACTTACCGGAACACAATAACGCTATACACAATTATTTAGGAACGCGAACAAGACTTCTTGCGCTCTCATATCCTTTAAAATCTCCACTTCAAATTGACGATCAGTTATTGCTCGCAAATATATTTTACAGTTAACTTCAGGCAACTCGGCAATGTCTGTATGTATATCTCTGAACTGTCCGGTTGGTATCCCAATAATCCGTATCCCGATTCGAGTATGTCTCAAAACCTTAAAGGTTTGACACTGGGCACAGTCTCTTACCCAAGCCCGTATGTAATTAGACATGTATGGTCATATGTATCTGTCAGTATTAATTCGAATGGTGGCTTTCACGGATGGATGTCCGAAATCGTGTTATTATTGTTATTTTGGCGCATAACTCCAACGGCACATATAGTTGTGGTTGGTCTCTGGAATTTTCGCATAACAAACGCTTACCACTCAAGAGCTTGCGAGAATAGCCAGATCTCTCAGCTAATATTAACTTAAAGGGATCCGATCCTTGTGCTTCCTAGATTTGCTTGACTAAATTGTTAGGAGAAACATCTAGATTCTTTAATGGATCTGGACGTATCAGCGCGACATCTGCTTCATTCAGTCTGCTAGGTGCAGCTGCTACCACATTCTCTTTACCAGCAATATGGTAGATAGTGAAGTCGAACTCTGCTAATCGTGTAATCTGGGAATTCACCCTGCGACAGTAACTAAGCTTCGCGTTCTTTCCAAGTATACTTCTCAACGGCTTGCGATCTGTCAATAAATTGAACTGATGACAGTCTAAATAATGCTCAAAATGTAGCACTGCAACATACACAGCAAAAATCTCTTTTCCAAAAATATTATACAGTTTTTCTCGTTCATAATCATAAACATCGTCATACACAGCCATACAAAAAACAATAGTAACTAATGTTTCACTTCAATGTAACGACAACAAGCGACACAAAGTAAGACATTTATTTAAATAACGACATAAATAATTTTAACACACAAATAATTAGTGAGATTTACGAGAAAGAATATCTAGGTACTATGAGTATATTTATAAATTTGAGGCAAACTATGTATCTTCACAGTATCATTGAAGCAATGCCAGATTTATGATATGGTAACAACCCTGGATTGGTAGCATGAACCTTGCCGGATCATAAAGGGACACAGCCATCATCCGGTTTCATGTGAAGCCTCGAGTTTGGTCTAACTGCGCTTTAACTTTTTTTGTTAAATTTGTAGTGACGGAATGAGAGCAAGCGCTCCAGACGTGAAGGGCAAGTTTTGGCTGCTGAAGGAAACTTTGGCCACTGGAATCTTGGTAGATAGTGCTCATCTGCCTTGATTGGCAAAATATCTGTTACTAGATTAATTAATTATATATTTAAGTGTGATTAACATGGACGCTAATCTTATATTTGGTTCAAGGAGTTGTAGGCATTAACTTATCATATTCGTATAGGCACACTAAGACTGAATCTGACTTGGCGTCTATGGGACAGGAGCCTCTACACACTGGCCTCGAACAAAATCATGTTTTAAGAAATACATTGGAATTTTTGAAAATTTTATTTTTTCAAATTATCGAATATTATGAATTGTTCTTTTTAATATATTATTCTGTCTTGAGATTTTCAGTTGCGTGGTACGTAATCTGTGTTCCTGACGAAAGAGTCCATCATTCTGTGGAACATTATATGCGTTCATTAGACCAATGGGTGCCCTTGTATATTGGACATGGTCTTGAGTTATCTGCACCGCTACTTACCAGCGGTCTTCAGGTCGGACGCCAATTGGCGAAACGCCCAGCTTTAAGTTATTCGCGGAAAACCAATTTCCACCTGATAGCTCCTGAACGTTGCGCATAGTATGCTTTGGAAACATGTTATTGTTCTGGTTACAAATATTAGTTGGGTTTTTTGTGCGGAGTCACTTAGAGTTTAATATGATTGTTTCATTCAGTTTAGAGTTAACTACCCAAACTCAGCAGTTAAGGTTGTCAAATATGTTGATAAGATTATCACTTTTTTCCAAACTATTACAGGAATCCATTTTTATTAAAAAACGCTTTATATGATTATTCATTGGAGTTCGCTCGTATGAAGTGCGTCCCTTTAGTAAAACAAATTGCAAATCGCTATTATTTCGTTTTTACTTCTACGAATAGACTGCTATTATCATCATTCTCCTCAATCTGCTTCCGTGCGCTTCCGGGAGGACCTCTTATGGTATTTACGTCAGCTTTAATTAGGGCCATTGGGCGTTTCAGTGACATTAGTGCAACAGTCAGGTTTGGCACCAGCGTTTAATTTTCGGAATAGGAGCCGTAAGTTGGTGTGAACAATATTTATGTATTACGTAAAACATTGAAGCTTAAAACAGATGAGAATGGCTCTAAAACAGTAGTATCTATGATCTTTTGTGTTGCTTGAGAATCTGTCGCGAGTTTTTTTGAAGGAGCTCAATATAGTACTGTTGATATGTAACCATAATTTAACTTTAGCAACTGGCAGTGGATTTGCATCACCCTGCGTCGGAGTGCTGCATGTAGTCTGTATGAGACAAGGGATAATTGGTCTAAAGAGACATACATTTTGCAACTCTTGCATTACGGTATTTAACTTTTCCGATAACAAGTGAACCAATTCTTTTAAGAAAAACTATGTTTTCTATTTGACACAATCTCTTATTAAGAACCATTATATATAGGATTTCCGGGGATGAGTCTGAAGTCGATGCCCCAGAATTGAAGGGTATTTATGCGAATCAGGACAAATGCAATTGCATACTCGTCGGAGAATAAGTAATGATATTTTTAGCTTGAAACCTCCAATATATGAATATATTGGGCGCTTTGAAGGAAAAGATTAAGCAAGTCTCAGCTTGACCTTCTTTAATGAAGCCTGAAAACCTTTTTTCTATTTTTACTAAACTAACAGCTCTTCAAAATAGTGCATTTGCTGCGAAACTCGGAGGCAATGGTACCCCCGTTTGTAGGAATTAGTTTACTGCCATTCATGAGGCAGATGAAAAACAGAGCTAACTTGCTGTCTCTAGTGAATTGAAACCAGTGCAGAAGCCAACTATTGTTGCTTTCCAAGATTATTCAGCTCCTTTCGATGCTGTCTTACGTGTTAATATAAGGCTAGGTAGGCTAAATTTTGACGTTCCGACCAAAATAGTTCGATTGCTCGAAGCCTGTAACAATGATTTATCGGCATGTATTCGCACTAGTATGGACTTCTCTGAACATTTTGCGATCGGTTCCTTCGTTCCACAAGTATCTATCATTGCTCCCAGTATGTTTACTTATTTTATCGATTTAGTCTTCGCTGAGGTAACCACAAAACTCCCGGAAGTGGAGATTGTTGGTAATGCCAGGTTCTGATGATAAAAACCATTAGTTGTGCTCAAGAAGTATCTATCATTTATAGTTTAAAGCTAGACCCATAAAAAGGATAGATATATATTCAATTTTGATCTGGAGCTAAATGGCGTCTTGTTGTCAGGGATTTAGTTTAATTATAATCCTTGGTAACTCAATACTTTTCGGCTTCTGCAGAGATTTGCCAGATGTATTAGATCTTCAGCTGCTGCTTTTTAAATTTTTGAAACTATTAATATCTCCCGTCTAAATTACTGAGCACCAAATCCAAGGTTTTATTGTCAAGAATACCATCGTTCTTGTTGTATACTGAGAATAGATGGGCAATGGCACTATATCTTCCAGCCACTGGACAACTGTGTTAATCCATACTTTTTCGCGATTTGATTTAGATTATTGACAGCTAGTTATCAGAAGTCAATAATCAACAGAAAAGTTTACAAGCCAACCAGTTATCGTTAGATTGAGAAGAGATGGAGATTAAAGGAAAATAGGCAGAATTGGAAATAAATTTTTCTTCGGTGGCCTGATTTCTCTCGTTCACTCTATACGACTCAGCAAAAGGCAAATATTGTTTGTCTTGTGTGGCGGACAGTGCAGTATAGATTCATTATATTACGTGTTCGTAGTTTTATGTTGTGTTTGAGAATGGTTTTTAATCGTTGTCATTTTTTAGATATTCTGACAACAAAGGAGGAGAAATTTATGACCACACGCCAGATTCCAAAGTTTCTTTCAGCAGCCAAAACTGGCTAACTCCGTCACTCCACATTTAGCACTAAGTGCTAATGTGTAGTTAAGCCGAATTCTGGACTTTATGTGAAACGAATGCTATTCAGCCATGGGTGTTAAGCTATCACGATATTTCTAAATGCTTATCATCCAAAAATAGGTTGATCGGTGAATAAGGTTCTGCTTTCTCGTGTACATCCATGTATTGGTAAAGAGTAGTTTCCTATCTAATGGGATTATTAAAGATTGAGATTTTATGATAGTAAAATAAAGACTTTCACTGGACAACCCGAAGACAACCAAGTATTTTAAAATATTCAGTGTATGACAGTGAGAATTATAGTTCAATGGTAAAAAGTATCTTTACCAGTTGTCCTAATGTTCACGGACAGATGTATGCTAGCATGGCATGTTACGCCTATCATCTTCAAAATCATCTGGCAAATTAGAAGTTGTTTATTTATTTATTATGCAATATATATTGAGCTTAGCTCAAATTAAAAAAATATCTGTTGAATTTTAATTAAAATTTATCTGAGATTCTTATTCGTTATTTTAGATTAGTTATATTTCGGTCAATCGTTTCATGGACCATCATTTCGCAACGATTAACATTATAAAAATCAAAATTGTGTTTAATGCTTTATATCAAATATAGTTATGAACATGGTCACCCCAGAAGAATCGATTTTATGTGGGTGTGTATTGCTGAATAGTATATTTCAACAGATATTAAAGTATAGTTTGTCTTATAACGAGAGAGTGATAGAAAAAGAGGACATCAAAGTGCGAAGAGAGAGATTGAATGGGTTGGTGAAAGAGATTCGGCGAGAAAGAAATAGCTATATCCCTTTACGACTGCGAAGGCTCATGGTCGTTTTAAATGGATTCTAAGCGCTGTCTATCACTGTGCAACCTGTACGTTTAAACACAGGTCTAGTGTGTTATTTGTGATTAATTATAATGTAACTGATTCAATACCAATAAGCATTGAAACAAGTAACACTAGGTGAGTTGAGGCTTTGTTGGTTATTCTAGATTAGTTATATTTAGGTCATTCGTTTCATGGATCTTCGTCTTGGCTATGATGCACATTCTGAAAATCAGAATTGTCTTCAATTTTTGGCAGATGTGGTGTTCTTGATAATTTTAGTCATAGCCAAGATGACATTCGAAATAGAATTATCAACATAGCCAATCGAGAAGGAACGATTGTATGTTGGTGTGTATTGCTAAATAGAATAACACAGCAGATATTAATGTATAATTTGTTTTATGACGTTGGATTGATATAAAGTGAGAGCGTCAGAGAAAGTACGAATAGAGAGAGTGAGAGTGCAATTAATTGTGTTAGCGAACGAGATTCGGGGAGTTAGGAAATTAAATAGTTGTATCCCTTAACGACTGCAAAGACTCATTACTATTTTAAATGGATTCTAAAAGCGGTCTTATAATGTGCAACCTTTACGTATAAACACAGATCCTTTGTGGAATTTTTTATTAATTGTAAGATAACAGGTTTAATTCCAATAGGTATTAAAATAAATATTACTGGGCGAGTCTGTAAATAATATAGAATTTGGCGCCTTTAAATTATATGGATTTTTTTGTTTTTTGAGCCCAAATAGTGACTTAGACCTTATGTTTGTTAACTTTTTGCAAGCTTAATCTTTATGCTTATAGTATTAGATTTGATACTGTGAAACTAATTATTTCTAGTAAATAATGACTACGTTTCCTATTTTTGTCTAGATTTGATGTATTGAATTGATTTTTCAATCGCACAAAAAGTTTGTTCGATGAACATGCCACAAGTTAACGAAGTTGCAAATGATACTTCAACCGAAGTCCAACATTCCAGTGCATCGGATAAAGAAACTAATAATGCACAAGTTTCCAAGCGAAATGAAGAACTAGTTGATGACTGCAGACTGCGGGTTATGGATTATACTGCCATGCAGAATACATACGAGTCCTACGTTCGACGTCTGTTGGCTTGTACTAAGCGTATTGCCAGAATTCGGGCAAGAGCGAGTTATGTTTCCGCTGCTTTGTTATCGTCTAGTGTTCTAAGCAAACGGAACTCCCTTATTTGGTCTGATATACAGTGTCCTGTGAATGTTATTGCCAGTGAACTTGATGAACAAGCTACTGAAAGTAGTTCTGATGAAGAGCAGCCATTTAATGCGAACGAGTTAAGTGTAACTAATCCGACACAATTAGATTACTGGGCATGTACAAGAGCTGCAATTAGATCAAATTGGTATTGGCTGCAGACAGAAATTAGTAAATCTGAACAATACGTTAAAAAATTGTTAGAAATTAGAGCCAACTTGCGTAACTTCTCTCATGATAAACTGTCGTGGCACAGACAGTCAAATGTCAGCTCCTGCAGTAGAACATTACCTGTAATTAAATTTTCTGGAAGACACACTTATCATAGATTAGATTCTGATGTTTGCGCAAAAATAATAGATCCAAGATTGAAATGCAATAACATTAAAGATGTTTGTGTTCGTTGCTGCTGTAAGCCATATTTCCAGAATCCGTGTATTTTGTGCGCTGGAAGACGAGAGAAGTATCTTAAAACGCGTGTTTTGAACACAGGAACGAGGCATACCGACATTGATTTGATTAACCATGGGATGTCATTAGAATCTTCTCTCCATCCAAAATTGTCCAATATAAGTGGTAAGTTATTTCTATGGAATATGTTAACTTTTTATGCCAAAAAGTTATTTTAACAATAACATTATAAAATTTATAAATTAGCTTGTCCGTGCATCTTGGAAGCCCGCGCGAGTTTCATTTTATGGCTACCTATCCTCAATATCTATCACGAACCTCTATTGTCACTAGTTTTTGCTCCATTTTAAATGCGAGCTATAACCATTTTTATTAACTCTTTTTTCATCTAAATAGACATTACGATCCATTTCCCAAAGAAAAATTATCAATAGCTATAGAAGGTGTATTTGTCATATATGATTTTCTACGTAATACGCACACTAATGAAAGTTGAATTTTTACGCATGATCTTGCTAGAAGGTTAATTCAAAATATAGTGAGGTAAACACCGCCGCCATAAGGACAACTGGTGGTAAACTTCTAACATGATAAAAGTAATTGTTCTCTGACTAATTTGTTATCGTTGGCCATCTCATTAACTATCTGGCAATTTTTGTTTACAAATATAGAACAACAATAGGTAAGGTTGATTGGAACTTCATGACTTTTGTTTCCTTGAAAATGTATGCTTCTGATTATAAACAATAAGTTTTGTAAAAAGTTTAAACATTTATTGTCTGTTTATTAAGTGTAGCTTTAATAATTTGTATTTCCCTGTTCGTGTACTTGCCTTATCTTTATATACCATGATTGAACGAGGCTGGATTAGACATTTCCTCTAGCCTCCGTATTGAATCTCGGCTAAATTTAGCGACAGTCCCAGGTGCCAATTCTTCAAAGTTATTGGCTGCCCAACCAAATGCTCAGTGTCAGCAACCTTTTGTAGCTACTCAAGCGTCATCTAGCCTACTACCTCCAACTCTATCGGTTAATTCATCATTATCTTCAGTGCCGCCTTCCCTAGACGAAAACATTATGAATCCTGATTTATTACCGTTGAACTGTCACACACTAAAGCGATTGGCTCAGACACAAATTGAAGAAGGTGATGGTGGAATCCCTTTCAACATCGTGCAAATGAATTATATGAACGCCGTTTTTCCAGACCCGCTGAATCAATCTTTCGTACGTTTTTTGCTTCAGTTTTTAATCATTGTATAACCATGTGCGCTGTCTTGCATTTATTTTACCCTAAATTGATTCTTATAATGCATGCATTGGAATATATGCTAAATTGAATAAAGTTTAGTTTCCGTGAGTAAATTGACCATTTATTTATCTATTGCTTAACGCAAGAATTACCTTTACATTCAAATAAGAAAAATTCTGGCAATAAAAGAAAATTATCGGAATTGCCTCAACCGAATTCGTTAGCGAACTGCTAACTGTCACACCTTTCGACATACATCTGAAAGTAAAAACATGATAAAAAACAAAGGGCAGATAGATATGATTCATATATGTAACAGTTACAAAATGGCCACCCTTTAGTTATTTATTTGTAAAAATTTGTGTGTTACTGACGAAAACAATTTTATTGATCATTAACCTATATGCAATAATTTGGCGGAAATTAGGATATTAAATTCTCTTTAATTTTGTACCTGGATTTTATATATATATATATATATATATATATATATATTGCCAGAATAAAGTAAGCTTTGGAAAGAATGGCAAATGCAATTCCTCAAGTAGACCGACTTCGTCCTGATTGAAATTGCTTATCTTGATGTCGGAAATTTGCTTTTATTGATGGCTTATCCTGTAGTAGTATTTTGTTAATGTAAATTTAACATTGGATGATGAAATGACATTTCAACAATCTTTGCAATGCTGGCTGGGCAGAATATTGGTTGTCGAATAGTTATATTTTGCTGTTGCCTCGAAAAAGTAAACTTCTACCTAATGTTAAATGTGGTGCTCGAAATCATTAAGAATTTTGTAAAGAGGACTGAACTGTGTATGTAGATATGAATGCATCCATTCATTTGTGAATGTTGGGATGTTTTTATGCACACATGTATGTATGTATTTGTTAATATATGTATATATGTATGTATTGATGTATATATGCATGTATGTCTGTATATATGAATTGATTTATGTATGTCTGTGTTTATGTATTTATGCATGTGGGTATGTCTGCATATATGAATTTTTGTATATTTTTACGCGCGTACACATATATTCGTGAATTTTTCATGTTTGCAGGCATTTATATATTTCACACTGAGCTTCGAAAGCCCAGTGCTAATGCCAGTAGAGGAACATTTTGTTTGTCTGCATAGTTATATAAAACGCCCATTTCCTGCAGTTGCCCTTAAATATGGAAGCTTATTCACACACCTAGTCATAATTAAAATTGATTAGCATTTTGTTGGCACGTCACATTTTGTACGAGACAGAACATGTTTTGAATAGACATATGTGTAATAGCAATCCTATTTTGCTTGCGTGAGTTCAATATTCCATTACGTATTAAATCTTACTCACGACGGGACATTGGGCATATTTTACCTTCACATAAAGAAGAAGAATGGGGAAATTACTCAAGTGATGTATCGGCAATTGGACAAAACATCCTTCCCTAACCTGTATGTAAATGACTCAATGGAGCTGTAGAATAATCCTCTTTTCATTATATTATTATGTAACCTTGATTCTAAACATGGCCATTTTTATTGTTCACAGCAGAAAATTTCCGTTATTTATCATACAGATTTAGGTGTGTTAGCTTCGGGCAGTTACTGTTGTTAGTTCCAAATGAACGTTAGGATACGTGTGTTCGATATGAAGTTATGTAATGACCAAATCAGATGATTTTTAGGAAGCTGAGTATTCCATCCAGGCCACAGGACTTTATGCGCTTTATCAGCATTATCTTCTGTACGGAATTTTTCACGTAAAAGTTCCATGTTGATGTCCTTAATGCCATTTCTGTTGGCACGAGTTTTTTCGCATATTCGTATCAAACACACGCGTGGGTTTGTATTTCTATGCATGATGATGCATACATGTAACAAGAATTTTATTTTGCACCAAACAGGTTGGTATGTGCTCCGATAAGCGTGGATTCGATATTCTATTGCATCTGTCTACATACGATTGTCCACAGGAAAAATTCTAATTTTAGATAAGGCTAGATGTGAGCAGTTTTTCTATCTCAACAAACCTTTATTGGTTCACATCTAGTACGGGAATTGGCAGGATGAAGCGAAAACGCTACTTCATAATTTTACATGTATTTTAAAATTCATATCGAGCAATAAATGTTTGTGCATTTTAAGAATAAATCAGGAATTACCTAATCATTGTTTTGTAAAACGAAGTTTTTTGCTCATCGTACACACCTAGTAATATATCTGCGTCTGAAAAATTTATAATAAGTTATCCTGACTTTATTAAGCCTATAACCAACGACGGTGCTAAATCACATCTATTAACTGAGTAGAATTGTTTGATAAGATTCTGCTAGATATTAAAAATGCCTTATGAAAGACTTGTTTAATGATAAAAATTTGCAATGTTATCTTGACCTTTTTCAGACTACGAGCAACGAAAGTTCTAATTCATATCTACCTAAGGAGAAGGGACGTTTGATAAGTCTTCCCCGTCTGTCTACTAGCCCGACGTTTTCGAAGACGTCGAGGCCTTTAAAGCGAATTGGTGGCTTAGCTGCTAATGGCAGAGCTAGCAAACGTTGGAGACGTAGCTCAGCTCAAACTTCCCCAAAGGTTTGTTCATCGTATATAAACGATTAAAACATTTTATATGACATAACAATTATTGATTAACGCAATTATTTTCAACAAGTATTTACCACACATATCCTAATTCATTTACCTTTCGATACCGTTTCCAGCCCTCGTTTTTGTCGTTTTTGTAACAGAGTAGCTAATAACTTAACGTTTTAGCGAGATGTCAAATTTAATCGATTTTCTAGGTTATGGCTTTTACCTGTATTTGTCATCTCAGAATTGCCCACTGTTGCCGACGGATATAATATATATGACTTTGTAGTTCATTGTCATTCGACTTATTTCGAACGCTAAGATACTCGCGATCCGTATTCATTTCTTAGTTTTACATTGATTATCGTTTTCGGAATTTTGGTGTCGCTTTAGGATTTCAATGCGCCATTTACTTTCCGGTTTCTTAATGAACATTTCATAATGTTTTCGCAGTTGTTAGAAGTATTTCTTTGTGGTAATATTTATGTGACTCATAGATACCCAGGTTTTCTTGATTTTTCGTGAATTCCTTAGTTGTTTCCTCATAAAATACCTCAAGTTGTTTTATGGTATTAGCCATTTGTGATAAGTGCGTAGAAAGATTAGAAATTCTAACTGAT
Organism: Eudiplozoon nipponicum; assembly: GCA_029291075.1. Lineage (NCBI taxonomy): Eukaryota > Metazoa > Platyhelminthes > Monogenea > Mazocraeidea > Diplozoidae > Eudiplozoon > Eudiplozoon nipponicum. The sequence continues at coordinate 142,138 of JAQBSW010000917.1, forward strand.
TTATCCTAAATTTTGTTGCTATTTGATGCACAGTGCGATCATTATATTGAACGTAACAACGATTTATTTCGTGGTTTTTTATATAAACTCATAGTTCCCATATGATTCGATTGATCCTAATTTCAAAGTCCGTGCGTGTCCGTGTTCATGATTGCTGGGTACTTATTTCTTTAAATTAGGTTTGCGAACGTGAAATGAACAAAAATCTCATTGTATTTAACCAGTCGTCGAACAAAAGAAAAACAACCACCATTCGCGCGCACTGACTCGTTTCGACCGTCCATAATCATTATCAGAATACGATGGCAAGCTGACTAGAGAGGATCAAACTGAAATTCATTTATATGAAAAGCAACATTAGATATGAGGATCTCACCTCGAGTAGTCTCCCATACCTTTTACTTGACTGGAAATGTCAGCTGCGCAATTTCTATGCAGTCGCGAACATTAACGTTTTTGTAGCTTTCGCCATATATATATAGGAAATAAAATTAAACAATCACTGATTATGCGAGTGGTGGTAAAAATTCTTTAAATGAAGTTTGCAAGCTTCAAGTAAACAACAATCCCATTTTATTTAACCAATCGTCGAACAACATAGCAAAGTATCGTCAGTACTCGTGTGTGGCTAAAGCTGCATAAAGTTAATGCTGGTGTCTTCATAGAATTTGTGCGGCCGATATTTCCAATCAAGTACTTCTAGAGGTGAGAGCCGCATATCTTTCAATATATATTCATTGCGGTTTGATCTTAGCTAGTCAGTTTGCCATTCTACTCTGATGATCATAGGTCGAAACGTGTCAGTACGTGTGACTGATGGTAGTTTAGCTAAAAGAAAATTTAATTCAAAGAATGTAATTTTAGTAATCAAGCAGTAGCAATGGTTGAATATAATTATTTGACTATTATGGTTTTAGAATTGTAATTTTTATTTGTGTGATCAAGTTTTTTCAATTAAACATATATATTCCAAGAGCAGAACTTTGTATTTTAGTATGCTTCCCTATTTGGAAGCGGTTTCAATAAATCAATATTTTTCCGAATTATGCAAAACTGTGCTTAGCTACATGTTGGACCGATATATATTTTTGTGAGCTTTTTATGGGGAATGTTTTTCTGTTTAAATAGATTGATCCTTTGCGTTATTCCTCCAGAAAATCATTTGATAAGATGGGGCAAAGACGCTACTGTGTCATTTCAGATTTATTATTTAAATTAATCTCGGGTAATAAGTGTTTTTTTATTTGAATACTAACTGTCATACAAGCTTTGTCTTTCAATGTGATAAAACAGCAAATTGAAACTGAATGAAATTGTAAACTTGGTAAATGTCCAATAATTTACTTGCATTATCGGTGTAGGCTTTTTTCACGAACATAGTTTTTCTTCTTGCAAAATCGGGCTGCGATTAATTTTTCTATAGCGCGTCATAAACGGCCACCTCTTTTCTGTTATAATATTTAATATCTTAAAAGCAATATCTGGGAACCCCGTATAGGACTTTAATAATATGTTGCTTGGTTGCAGGTATGTATTCAACATTTGATCGACAAATTGCACATGCATATTGATAAATATTATTTAAGGCCTATAGTAGTGGCTTTTTTCTTTTAACTAATGATGAAAGAATGAGAGCAATCTTATAAAACTTCAGTTGCATTAATTGGATGTGTTAAAGCCATTTCCAGTTTCTTCTTTGCCAAGCAGGATACAGCGCTTCTTTTAAATTGAACGTCTTAGGATAATAAAGTAGCTGCATGCGAGATTACTTTAGGTGAGAGTCGCATGTCTATTTTTCCCCTTGTATATGCATTGCGGTTTGCTCATCGTTATTTAGTTTGTCGTCGTGTTTAGAGGCTGGACGTATACGGTCGAAACGCATCTGTACGTAGGAATGATTGTAGTATTTATGTTTTGTACAATTGGTTAGGCAAAATTCGATTGCTGTTTATTTCAAGCTCGAAATCTTGCTTTAATAACTTGTTATCACCACCCACATAAATAATATGCGTGTGTTGTGAAAGATGCAAGTTTCATTTTTGTGACTACATAGATACTACAATCAACGTGTCCAGCGAAATGCACCGTATGTGAGACTGCTAGAGTGAAAGCCATATGTCTAATTTCGTTTTATATATATATTGTGGTTTAATTCTCGTTGATCAGTTTTCTACCGTTTTCTGAAGGTGGCCATAGAAGGTCGAAACGCGACAGTACGTTTGATTGACAGTAGTTTTGTTTTGTTATTCGTTTGGATAGATCTATTGGGATTGAAGCTTATCTGTATCTGGAAAACTTTATTTTTAAAATTGTTATCACCAGTTGTGCTATCAATAGCTGTTTAGTATTTCCGGTAGATAATCGAAAGTTTTCTCGATTTCGTTATTTCTAAACATATTATGGAATTAAACATATGTCATCTTTAAGTCGAAAGTTTTGTCGACTTAGTTGTTTATAAACATATTATGAAGTTAAACATATGTGTTTGTGTACATGATTTTAAAAGTGTTGGCATTGCTCACTTACTCGAATGAATCGAAGAATTGTTTTGCTTCATTTCAAACTTCCTTTGATTGAAGATATTTAAAAATAATTTACGCCAGTTTGCACTAAATCTTGTAGACCTTGTTATACTGTTTATCAGTGACGTCGCAGTCGCTTTTGTGTCTTAGGTCAAAGCATATTTAATTAATACTACTATTAATAATGCTAGCACTGTTATTCTGATTATTATTACCATTGTGTGAAATATTAAAATTTAGGCCCATATTTGTATCACATTTTACGTCTAAATCAAAATGTGCTCAATGACGTTATCTCTTTTGGTTATACTGGGTTGCTTGGGCTTGAGCTATTGAAACAGCGGCCCCTACTTAATAAAACAATCAACACATTGGTAGGAATTACTATATGAACTTATTCAGGCAACGACAAGTTGATAAAAAAATGTTTCTGTCATCTACTTTTAGCATGAATGACTAAGATTTAGCCGTTAAATGATTAAAACGTTATTTATTACTGTCTGATTAGACTTTTTCGTCACAAAAATCAGTTTTGACATAACTATGTGAATTATTATCCATGATCACCATTATCATATTTAAATTGACTTAAATAATAAGTATCACAATTTGATTCGTTAGAAATCCAAGGAATATATACAGAATGCTGTCATTTATTTTTTCACCAGCATCTCAATGAGCAGTATCAACAGAACCACATCGTATGAGTTATTTTCTTGATTAGTACAATGTTACGTAAGCTATATCGCTATCATCATAATTATTAAACTATTTATCTTTTGAGAATACATAAACAATCAGTTTGGTATTCGCTGTCGTACCGACAGACAATATTGCGGTTTTCAGATCGACTGCCAAGTACACGTTAAGAAACCAGTAGCAGTCAAATATTGTCTATCAAAAAAAACTAAAAGGTTCATCTTTTATTAGTGTACAAATTAAAATAAAAATAAACCATTTACTGCTATTCTTTGTGATTGTTATACTTTGAGAAATGCTAAGATGTCATGTATTTCTATATTTTTTCCATTGTTTCCGTTGTTTTTGTCGCGCTCTATCGCATAACTTTTATCGCCATCATCACTGCAACGACTTTTGGAGATATTCTGGCCTGTCGTCTGCTGTTGTCATCATAATTATCATGGTTAACAATCAGGAAAACCGTAACATCTGATCCTTTCTCTTGACAAGCGTCCTATGCAATCTCTCATCATATCGTGAATATTATTGATTATTGAATTTAATTAGACTGGAACTCACTTTGGTAATGGCTTCACGCTTTCTCCTATTATATATAATGGGAAATCTAGGATTTATGACAGTGGATTTTAGAAGACTAAGCCTATATGATGGAACTACCTACGATTCTTCATTGTGTCATGTATATCGTTTATTTTTTGTACATTTTCTTGTTAGGGATCTTATTCGGTGTGGCCAATATCGTGAATTATATTGTCTGATACGAAATCGCTGGCCTACTTCTTAATTAGTTCTATGTATTCGGTGTCGTGGCGAGCAGGATGCGCAACTGGCCTTGTATAATGTCACATTCAAATAATTGGTGTTTTTGACTAGATGTAAAGATTGTGTCGTATGGATATATCAAATGGGATATTAGATTTTGCTCCTAACGCTGCGTCGAAAGTAGCCTTAATCAAATCGATACCATACACTTCGGTCTTGAGAGGTGTCGTTGTAATGTAGGCGAATTTTATTCATCTACCAAGCTTAAGTAGAATAACCGACCAATTTTGTCTTAAGTAAATTTGTCTGTGTGATCGAGCTTGCCAAATGAAGCTGTAGCGGGTATATAACGCCTGGAAATTTTGACCATACTATATCCATCTGGGGCCGATAGAGATTCCGAGTTGACAACTTCTTTGACAATTTTCTGCAAGAAGATAAAGAATTAGGTTCCAAGTTGCAAGTTTGCTTATTAAAGTTCAAGATGTAATGTTCTCGTGAGCAGAAAACTTGTGCTGATTGTTTACGGCTGGTTGCAGGCCTCGACCTACATTTCAAAATTCTTGAAGACAATATTTTAAATTAAATAAGCATTATATCTTGTCCATATTATATATGGCCCGTAGCCATAGACATTTCTGACCTGACGACCAGCGGGCAGTAGCTAGTTAGCCGTGAATTGTTAGCGTGAGCCTTGCCTGGTCTAATGAGGTACGACCATCGGTCTGTTTCAGGTAAAGACTCGAGTTTGGTCTAACTACGCAGTAATACTTAATGTTAACTTGGTAGTGACGGAATGAGAGCAAGCGTGCAGATTTAAGCTACCGAATGAAACATTGGCCATTGGCATCTTGGCAGATAGTGCTCATCAGCGTTGATGGGCAGACTATCTGAGAGAAGAAAAACTTAAGATAATCTCTACTAGGAATTGGCCACATTTTGCTATTACAGCACCTACAAACTATAATTAATCCATATTGCATTGACCGTCTTAATCTATCAACAACGCTTTTTTAAATGATATGAATATTGTGAATATTGTAAAGCTATATTCATTAAACCTAGGTTAGGTTGTAACGTCAGCGCACTTCATATACGAATATTGTAACAAACTGGACAACGAGGAGCTCTTGCTTGACGTTGGATAAATTAGAAACCGATGTGTTCCATATCTGAAACCATAGTACAGGATCCTACGACCATAACAGAATTGGGTCCACCATCCTTATCTACGTGTTATTGGCTTCGGATCTTTGATTCCACGTAATTTTTTCAAGCCGGTAAATGTGGCGTCCGTATTGGCTGAAGCTTTTTTTACCTAAATGGATTCCTGTGAACAGCCGACTTAGTGCGGTACGCTTAAATACATATGCTAAAAGTTAGAAACATTAATTACCGTTGTCTTTTCGTTGTAAATGAATATACGTCCACAGCAGTAAGGACAGTTTTTATCCAACCTAAGCTCTACTAAGTAAGGCAAGTAGCTTAAATATTGTCTAGGTTAAAGCTGACATGAATGCTCAAATTAAGTGCTTAAGAAACGCAGAATTTATTTTAGATTGAAGATACACTTTAAGCTCGATGTGCAACGATCTAGGTGAACGACTGTTGGACAGCTGCTCGGAACATAGATTATAATTAAGTTTTAGTGTTAGACGTTGCACCACATGGTGTCCTCCAACCCCCGGATAACGCTGGTCTCAAATCATATAACAAGTGGTGATTGATGGCGTGGTTGCATCCAGGATTGTCGTTCGTTTTGGAACACTAATGCCGATTCGAACTATGCAATTATCCATTGTAGATTTGCACTCAAGATTTACGGAAAATGAAATTTGAACAAACCTCAATTAGATGTGAGAAAACTCGAACAATCGTCTTTCCAACAAAACTGGAAATTATCTGAAGTCAAAGCTGGATGGTCTTGATGGAAAATAATAGAAGTTACTTTGGAGAAATTTAAGTTCAAATAGGTACAATAAAAGAACTTTTAAATGTGGAATTTTAAGCATCTGTAGATATAATCATGGGCTCTGTAAAATATAGGGAGATCCTCGAATCTAGACGCCAAAATCCATCTAGCTCGGCTTATAATAATATTCGTTGAGTTACAAGACACCAACAAAAGCACAATCTAAAAGTCGATATATAATCTTTTTGGACGAGAAAGGCCTAAGAAGTGGAAAAATCGTTCGCTGTTTGTTCTAACTTATCCGCGCTACAACTCCGAGTATTAAAACTTAGCGAAAGTATAAACCGATAAAAAATTCGTCTTAGGTGGGCTGAACACTTTGAACGTCAAATTTCTTGGGCACCTGCGTTGGTCTCGATCCACGGAATTATGTCTAACTCAACTGTGCGGATTGTTAATATCTAACAATCATCATGGTTAGAAATACTGGATGCAATTCTATCTTAAACGTCGCAAAGATGCAGGCCCCGATGATTAGCTTTCGAGCTTATTTAAGATTTGTGGCGGTATAATTTATGGAGCGCTAACTAACCCTTTTCGTAATATATTGAATGAGGAGATCGTGGCGGTTGATTGGAATGAGTCGATCATCATTCCTATGAGCTTCATTCCCATCGTATATAGGTTATTTGCTTCAATTAATTTACGCCTTCTTAGCGCTTTGCGTGAATCACGAACTTGGGAGGAACAGGCTGGATTCCGATCAGGATGTGATTGTATAAACAATATTTTTTACGTTAAGACGAATTGCTAAACAGTGATTTGTATTTCGCTGTTTTACAATAGCCGTCAAGATGCTTTTGGTTTAGTGGGTCGCAATGTTCTATTCCAAATTCTGCCGGTAAGTCATGAGCTCACCAAAATTGTAAATATTACGCGCATCGAGTCGAACTCAGTAACGAACTTGGTGCAGATTTCTAGTGAAATCATCATCATAATTTTCTTTTCCCGGTTGATCTGAGTTAGCTGCGGAGTTTGGTTGTCTTTATGATGTGATACATTGAAAACTGCAAGGACGGTCTATTGCCAATTCTTTAAATCAAGTTTGCGAGCTTTTTTTAAAGAATTGTTATCAGCAACCGCGCAATCAATTATTGTTTAAATGTATTGCCAATGTTGCCTTGCTTTAAAGCTCACTTGTTGTGTCGAGGATTAGTTTGCCTAACTTCTGTCTGTTATCTATATGAAATATACACTAATAGTAACAAGATCCTCACCCGCATAAATCTCGCTCTTTTAATAATTTGCGCGCGAATACAATTTTTGTCATTATTGTCATTTTTTTAAATTCTGCTTTTGGTTAATTTTTCTTATGGTTATATGACCATGAAACATAAGTTACTAATGGCTTTTGTATTGCTGTGCATGATGATGATGATGATGATGATGATGGTGATAATGAAACGCAGTACTAAATCTTCTGCTGCATCTAATAATTCTCTGTTATCTCGGTTCTGGTGGAGGTTCTGTAATCATAATCCATTTTGTCGTACGTGCTGTTTATATTCTTGTGAATTTAAGAGTTTTAGGTAATTAATATTGCTTTTATGCTAAATTTGTTAATTTATCATATGAAGCCTCTGAAATTTGGCATTTGCCGTAAGTTTGTCTAATAAGAGGATGATATTTCGCCGCTCGCGCCTTGCGTTTTCAATTGTAAACTCAAAGTTGACGCACTAAGGCGATGTCAAATTTGATGTCTTGATATTGTCAGTAAACTTTTGCCGACCGGAGTCCAGCTCCTGGCCTGCAAGCAGTGCGACTGCTTTTACTAGCAGTAGTAAAGGCGGAGGCGTTTCTGGCGACTTATGGTGCTGGTTGGCCTTCACGACAAAATCTTTCTATGGGTATGAAAAATGACTACAAATCAGGTAGATCGCCCACATCAGGCCTCCGTGAAAGGACATTTAGTAATAGGATAATTAAGCGAAATCATCCATCCCTTTAGGAAACGGTGACTTGTTGTTCTTTGATAGCCTACGTATAATCATGGCTAATATTGTAGGAAAATAGATCCTGACAGAATATAGCTGTGACCCCGGCATCATACTCTTCTATTGTGTCCTTAACCTTAACCTTATCGTGCAGAACGGCATTTAATGGAAATACTGGTGGCAGCTCTCCAGAGGTGATAGCGAAGTAAACTGTTGGATGCGGACATGTTATTGTGATCAGATCGATCACATTCTGTAGTACAACTACCATGGTTTAAGCTGCTTCTCTTCCTTCATTTGTACAATTAACCCAATCCAGATAGAACGTTTGACACAGTTACCAAAAAGAAGTCAAGACGAACAAGTAGCTGATCTAATAATAGGATTTAGAAACAATAATATAAAACCTTGGTGGCCTATATAGCCTTAGCGTATAATTCTTGGCGATAATAATTCTTAACAAAATGTGTATATATAAGAACACACAAATATCATTTTTCATGGAAGCCAAACTTTCAATATATACAACATGACTAAGCAGCTTCTTCGCAAATATCTCTATAACATTCTGGCATTTAATTAAAATTAACTACAGAAATATTTGTATTTAGTCCAAAGTTCGAACAGGGAAACCTACAGCATGGCATTGTTAAATATAGAACCAATGTATAAATTAGCTCTGTAGTTCAAGACATACTAGAAATAACATTTGTCTAGCACTAATAAGCGCATAAATGATCGTAAATCGGTAATAGCAAAGTATTTACATTTATTCAAGTTTGCGATTTTGATAAAAAAACACCTGGCCCCTTTGTGTACATATATTTATTAGTATAAACTAAGTGTTGTAAAGTGTGGAAAAAAGCATTACATCCAGTAGACCAGTTTCGTCCTGATTCGTACTGCCCGACGTTTGCCGTAGACAAGGCTCGAACCTGGACGCGTCTACATCGGGATATGGTTCTCTAACCACTGAGTCACACTGCCGCACACTAAACAAATCTTTCAGTTATATACTAACTAATTTTTCTTCGTTAGTCTTTCCTTTAGGTGTAGCCTGTTCATCATCCCTTTAGCTCTAAAGTTCTAATTAACCATCCCCAATCAGTTATTGTAGCACAGATACCACTTTATTCCAGATTACGATCTTGATATAAACACTTGACACATTGCCTTTTCTACACTATGTAATACTTAGTTTTACTGCCAAGTTTATGTACATAATGGGTCAGGCGTTTATATCAAGATCCCTCCATTGATCAAATTATTTGTCATCACAGCCCGCTTAATCATCGTTCGTTTAATTCTACAAATGTTCATCTCAGTAACGCTTCCCCATGTAGCCTTGTGTTTGTTATATAATGACAAACTGAGGATGTCTAGTTGGAAATTAAGGTCTAAGGAGATACAATATAGGATCAACCTAAAGGAAAGTCTAACAAAAAGTATTCCGAAGCAGACTTGCCAAGGTCCGAGCCGTGTAGGTGGCAAATTTAAAGTTCCTGCAATAAATACACTTACTCTGCTTCATCATCTATGATTTCTCATTTTGAATGTGTCGTATTATTAAATGATGAAGTAATAACTCCGATCACCTAGGAATCGCCCGGTCGACGAAGAAATTAAACTAAGGAACGACGGGGTCAAATTCTCTCCCATCACTAACGGAGATTACATAAGCGTCGTGCACTTAGAAATGAATAAAGTTCAATATATTGCAGACTTAACAGTGCAAATCGTTTGCCAACATCTGCAAATCGTCGAGTAAATAATAATACGCTTCGTACGGAATGCGGGAAATCACAGTGTGGCATCGATGTTGACAAACAATATACAGTGCGGCACCAGATTCCAAAAAAGACTTGCCCAGGTTCGAGCTCTGTCCGCGGCAAATCCTGGGCAGTACATTGTAAGTTCTTAATAAGGATGAAACCAGTGTACAATTCTTAATTTATATTGACAAATTTATGTAATTAATGGTTCAGCTGTTTATATCAAGATCGCTACCTTGATTATAGTAATCGTTATCGGCTTCCGCGCTGCCAATGTTCGTTTAATCAGACTAACTCTTTTTTGCCGTCGTAATCGGATAATGATCATAGAAGATCGAAACGCGTCAGTACATGTAACTGGTGGTAGTTTTGCTGTTGTTCGGCGACTGGTTAGATATAAGGGGATTGGTGTTTACTTCGAGCTTGCAAACTTGATTTAAACAATTGTTAAAACCACCCGCGCAATCAATGATTGATTACTTGTATTAAACTAACTGTTTTGGTTAGGTTTGTAAATTCATGTAGCCTATCCACTTACTACATCGATAATTGCATTCTTCTGGATGTTAATTAGATTTTATATTACTATGTGAAATTTCATAATTAAAGGAGGGGCAAAGTAACAGATAATGTTTATATCAAATCAGAATAGATTATCTAAAAGTTTGTGTGCAAATATGCTTCATTAAAGTATGATTTCAGAATAAATAGCAGTCACGCATTTAATTATATTGCCAAGAAAAAAATCATGGCAACAATGGAAAGAATAACTACGTTAACGTTCGTTAATTATTGTTATGCACAAAGGCCTTATTTACATTAAGGTAACAAGAAATGAAGGATGAAAATGTTAATAATGATATTTTGTCTAATCCTAAAATTTATTAATCAATAATCACGTATAGTCCAATCTTAGTTCAATATTCTTTATTATTTGTTGGAACTACTTTTCCATTGTAATTCATGCAGTCGTCACTTTGTACCATTAGTTAGTTCTATGATTTAAATGGAGCCAATGAATTACTTAATCGTTGTTTCATTTATTAGTCATCTCTAGACTGAATTTCAACACCATGACATGCAAAATCAAATATTTTTACATACCCGTACTTACATGCCGTTCAATGCTCGATGCTTACCCTAATTAGGCGCATCGTTTCAACTACATATATAAGGTTACAATTTATGAATAGAATTCCATGAACGCGTGGTGTGTCGATGGGTTTAATTTCTTCCTTTGCTTGAGGGGTTCAATAGCCTTGTTAGGTAAAAGATAATAATTGGTGTAATGACATCGAAACAGTTAGCCTTGCAAAACTAGTTGCAAAATATTATTCTTTGGTCGACATTGATGCTTAAAGGATCTACTGAAAATCTATAATTGGCGAATTAGTTGTAATGGCAACATTAACTATTGTTCCGTCGGCATAATAGTAAAAAACTTGACTTTCATCCATTGTGTTATTTATTCGAACTTCGCTGTTAGTCCTAGCTACTACTCAACATATGCCCAATATGGACGAAATCATAGACGGATTCTTATCTAAGTTGTTTTGAAAATGACAATATTCATCAGCTGGTATGATAGGCTTGTATGCAGCTATAGACATTGTTGGATTTAATAACATTGTGTATGGTGTAGAATGATTTGTTGTGCTGCTTACTTTGGGAATGTTATTTTACAATGGTTTATTGTTTTAAACAATTACATAATAATTAACCTGAGTTTAGGGCAGCGCCTTTTGTTGGTTTCACAAAAAATTTACTATGCTCAATGTTTTTACATTTTTTATGTTCTGCCTATTTGTATTCATACTCTTCTGCTTTTATGTTTGTCTAATACACCCTTCGTAGGTCGGCAAATTGAGCCGTAATTCCGAGTCGAAGAAACGCCATTTCTCTGAATCTTCCAATTGCGGCACATTGCGTCACTAAAACGCGTCATGCACGATAAGCGAACAAATACCACAAACAAAATGCGGAGTTAAAAATCAATTAATTTGGTCATATTTGAAATTCGCTTTTCTATTTGAATTCTCCTAATCGATTGTGGATGCATCACCAACGTCCAATGCAACATCGATCATAATTGTTGGGTTTGCACGTGTATTGTATGCACAAACATTTTGTTAATAAAGTCTAAATGAAATATTGAAAGTAATGTTATTAAATCCTCACATATCAAAGGTAAAATTGTTTACTTGTGTTGTACACACCTTATCTAAACTGTCAATTATTTTTTATTACGTTCTTTGGCTAAATTAGTTTCTTTCAATCGTTTGCATTAAATTATTTACATTGTGCAACGAAAAATATTTTAACCGTGTATGCATACGTTAATAATTAGGCCTGATTTTGTATTCAATTGTTGATACGGGAGTTTTACATTTTTTACAGGACTGTGGTGACTAATTATGACCACTTTGGACGAATGACAGGTTTGTTCATAATTTGTTACTTTCGATTGATGATCTACATTTGTCTTCTAGATTAAAGAGTAAATTATCTTGTTTATTATAGCTCATATTGCGACCGAATAAATTTTAGAAAAACTTTTCAGTGTTGTAATTTTTCAGTGAAATTTTAAAACATCCTCTTGTAATTTAATTGACGAATCAACTTTGTTATATATAAGCTCAGTTTTTCGACAGTCGCAGATTTCTCGGTTCCAAAATTAAAGTGGCATTTAATTATTTCTCATTCACACTACAGATTCGCATATTAAGTAACTGCTTAGTAACTTATTCTAAGATTTTCTTATGAAAAACACGTGTTACTTCAGCGAGATAAAGTCGTATATACAATATAGAATAGCGTCTTTTGTCGCGTAATCTTTTTTTCAAAAAAAATTCTATCAGCATCTACAGCGAAAAATTCTTCGTGTATATATCTAATCGAATTATTTTCAACACGTGAATGACGGTAGTTTTCTGCGTTAGGGGACGAGAAAAAATTCACTTGGTGTTTATTTTAAATCCAAAAACGTGATTTAATTAATGTTATCTCCACTATTGCAATCAGTGATTACTTATTAACAGTTATTTTTTAATTGTTATAATAGTAATGCATTAACGAATGACAGAATGAACAAGCCAATCGCTTTTGTCTAAAACATATTGTCATGGAAATGTCGCAGTACAGATTTGGGTCTGTAAAGCCATATAACGTGTTGCTCTTATTTGAAATTCGTCTACGCACACGAGATAACTTTTAAATTTTTATCGTTAATCCGTTTTAATCTTGTTCGGTTTATAGTTCAGATTAAGCGTATAAAACGCATGAGCGTTGAATTCATTCCCATTTTCTCGATTTTTACATTTTATTGGATTAGACCGTCCTTACAGCTAGAATTATGGCTTTTGCGCAGTACGCGTTTTCTTTTGTTCATTTATATGCAAATGCTGCACCTCTGTGTCAATCCTGCCAAGTTCCTGATGTGTGCCAAATAAGAACCAAACCGGTTGTAATGAATTGCATTTGCTGTCTTATGTGATGTTGAGTTTATTCTAATGACATAAACTATAATCCTGGCATTATGCTTTAATTCCATATAAATTACTCAGATCACAAAGTGTCTGTTCCATAATGATAGATAGAGAATATATTTGGAATTTTTTCAAAATAGGGATGCTGTACTTGATTCACCTGAGGGAATGATTGACCAAAAGTGCATATAAATGTATATAACTGAAAATTGCATGTAGTCCATGCCTTGGTCCTAGTTCCGACGACGGAAATTTTGGCAAGTACTTATTTAGTTCACAAAGAGGATGAAGAGTGTCTACTTGGTGAATTAATGGCATTGGGTAGGATTTCGATTATATATATTTATGTTGCCAGTATAAAAAACATTGTATTGAGGACATGACAAGAACTGTTGAGAATTTTCCGCGGAGTAGGACTCACGTCGAAGCAAATTTGCTTCGCATTCTGCAATTTTATCCACTGCGCCAGCCGACTATAATACTACATGCAATTTAAAGTCATATATATATATATATATATATATATATATATATAATTTATTAATACCTGAAGTTCTAGCTATACGATCCTAGTCTGTCATTATGCCACTCGAGAAAATTTATTGAATTGATATTTAATGGTGGGATTTTAATTTTATATATGCTGTCACTATGAACTTAGCATTGGATCAGGTAGCAAAGGCAGTTCATCTAATAGACCGGCTAGTTAGAACTTCATGTCTTTAGATTCCTATTAAGTTTTGCATGAGGTAAAGTTTAACAAATAGTTAGTTTGTGATTCAAAATTAGGTTCAATGTGATGCACAAATGGCCCAATGGATAGAGCACCAGTTTTAGAATCAACTTTGCCCCAGTTCCAGTCCTGTCCTTGGAGAATTCTGGAAAGTACTGTGCGAGGTCTCAATAATAATAAAACCTAATTTATTTTCGCCCAGTGACACGGTGTCCAATATATAATTGGAGATCGTGGGTGGAAAAGTCTAGACAGAAAACTTAAGTTGATATATGACTTCAAACTGTGTGTAGTATGCCGCACAGGTGCTGCAGTGGACTGCCTCAGATGGCATGGTTCTTTTTATCAATTACTTTTTCCTAAATACGATATATATGCTATCGTTCATACATGAAAATGTGTAGACTGAATGATATGGAGAAAATTGGAAATTAATCCTTAGTATCCAAACTCATTATTCTTTGTGTGTTGAATGTGATTTCAACTTTTGTGCTAATTAAATACGCCCTGGCGTTTCGATGTGATTGTTGTGCAATTTTTGAGGCAGTAGGTCGCCTAGAATGGTAAATTTGGGAGAATTTTTGGATGGTATTTGTAGCATGAGTCGAAAATATATCTTCGAACCGTGCCGATTTGGTTTTTAAGCAAACGCTTCCTCAGGTAGCCTATCTTCTTCTCGATCCTGTGTTCAGAGCTGATCTTCCTGATTATGTTTCCTAGGATGCTAACCTGGCTCATACTGTGAGACAGACACACCATTATTGTAATGAATGTTTTTTTTACAGAATGTTGATTTTATATATAATGCCAGAATATCCCGAAAACCGATTAGTCCAACGGCAACGGACATTCGATCGGATTGGTGACGAACTCAAGTAAATAGAAATTGCACAACAATATGCGTGATTAGCACTTCAGTATGCTTACTCTGCGCTCTTTCAAAGGAGAAAATAAATCTTAAGTACAAGGCGATACGAAGGGCGACATACAGGAGCAAAACATACGTACAGGCAATTACCAATAAAGCGAACACTGTCAAAATATAATCCATTAATAGAAGAATAACCAGATTTTAAACATCATCTGTATAGACACGTCTTATTTGTTCATGATTTTTCTTCAATATGTAATATAAGTAAAGGGCATCCATATACACATCTCCGCGATATGCCAGATCGTCATCTTACTTCCTTATATTAACGAGTGATCAACGAAGAAACGTCGAAAACAATCTAGAGCTTCAGGTATCGTTGAACTTGTGAACATTGATATTAAATCTATCCTGGCGATCCAGTCGCCTTCATCTAGTACCCATTCCTCAATGATTTAAAGCAAGTGATAATAACTCATCAATGCATCATTTAAGAAGTAGGAATATTGTCTATGTCAAAGAATTTTTTCTCTTGTGGAATGCTAGATATTGACAGTAATTTTTAATCGATTACCACGTTTATGCACTTTCACAAAGCAATACGCTCTGTATCTCTTTGTATGAGCATGTTTAACGTGCCCAATCCAATTCTTCACTGAAAAGCATGTTAATGACTAATAATTGTGATAGCTCCTGTAGCTCATCATTTGGGTCTCATGTTTTTTGTTGTATGCACTATTAATTAATTATTCGACCATTTTGTCATTATAAACAGATTATTTACCAGAACTGCAGTTCCTTTATTCGCTTTTAAACATATATCATTATACTATATTAATTCATTTCTGGGAAATTGAAATTCCTAATTTGATGTAAATTAAATTAAAAAACATTGAAGCAGCGTCAATCTTTCACTTATCTGTATCTGAAAGAAGTCGCACCGTTTTAACATCCTTTGTAAGGACCCCACTCCTAACTTATCATTCATTTTGAATTGCCATCTTTAATCCGTGGTTAAGAAGTTCAACTTCATTCACATCACCATTCAATGTTGATAGATTTACTGTAAGATTAGCCACAATTGAACTAGTACTATCGTGAGAATTTTTATAGATTCCCAAATCAGGCATCTTTATATCAAGCTCGTAAACTTGATCTAAAGAATAGTTGTCACCACTCGCGCAATCAATCATCGTTTAATTGTATTACTTATAGTTATATATGGCGCAAGTCGCATATAGTTAATGTTCGTGACTGCATATAAATTGTGCAGCTGACATTGCCAGTCAAGTAAATGTACACGGGACTACTGAAGGTGAGAGCCGCATATTCAATATTATATACGTTGCGGTTTGATCCTCACTAGTCAGTTTGCCGTCATACTCCGATAACGATCATGGAAGGTCAGTACACGTAAATGACGGTAGTTTTGTTGTTGTTCAAAGCCTGATTAAATACAATTGGATTGGTGTTTACTTCAAGCTCGCAAACTTGATTCAAATAATTGTTACCACCATGCGCGCAATAAATGGTTGCTAGCTTTATATAATGCCTAATTCTGACTTTTTTATTGCCAAAGTACGGACTTTGACAGTAAATTCCTTTATAAAGTTAGGAATATAGATCTTAAAATTTTGCATTTGATACTTTTAGACAATACTTGATTGCGCGGGTGGTGGTAACAATTCTTTAAATCAAGTATGTGAGCTTGAAGTAAACACCAATCCCATTGTATTTAACCAGTCGTCGAACAACATAGCAAAACTACCGCCAGCCGCAACGCACTGACGCGTTTCGACCTTCCATGATCATCATCAGAGTACGACGGCAAACTGACTATCGAGGATCAAACCGCATTGAATATATATGGAAATCAAATTTAGATATGCGGCTCTCACCTCTAGCAGTCTCGCATACATTGAACTTGACTGGAAATGTCGGCTGCACAATTTCTATGCAGTCACGAACATTAACTGTTTGCAGCTTTCGCCACATATACATATATAGGCAATCCCATTGTATTTAACCAGTCGTCGAACAACATAACAAAACTACCGCCAGCCGCAACGCACTGACGCGTTTCGACCTTCCATGATCATCATCACAGTACGACGGCAAACTGACTATCGAGGATCAAACCGCATTGAATATATATGGAAATCAAATTTAGATATGCGGCTCTCACCTCTAGCAGTCTCGCATACATTGAACTTGACTGGAAATGTCGGCTGCACAATTTCTATGCAGTCACGAACATTAACTGTTTGCAGCTTTCGCCACATATACATATATAGGCAATACAATTTAACAATAATTGATTGCGCGGGTGGTGGTAACAATTCTTTAAATCAAGTTTGCGAGCTTGAAGTAAACACCAATCCCATTGTATTTAACCAGTCGTCGAACAGTATAGTACGCACTGACGCGTTTCGACCTTCCATGATCATCATCAGAGTACGACAGCAAACTGATTAGCGAGGATCAAACCGCTTAGATATACGGCTCTCACATCTAGTAGTCTTGCATTTATTGTACCTGACTGGAAATGTCGGCTGCACAATTTCTATGTAATGCGGTTGTATCCTCGCTAATCAGTTTTCCGTCGTACTATGATGATCATCATGGAAGGCCGAAACGCGTGAGTGCGTGAGACTGGCGGTAGTTAAATACAACGGGTTTTGTGTTTGCTTCAAGCTCGCAACCTTGATTTAAAGAATTGTTACCAACACCCGCACAGTCAATTATTGTTAAATTGCATTGTCTATATAAAATAAGCAACTGTTTAAGACTAGCAGTCCAAGAAAAAGTATTGGTATAAACAAAGCTATTTAAAAACAATTAAGTAGATTCGTTTTCCTCTAGCTTAATACTTAAAATATAAATAAATGAAAAGATGTATTTCTTTAAACGAATTACGTCTTTTAGACAGAGACTTGTACTCAATTGTTGGATAACGTTTCGTTAGTATTATAATGTAGCTTACTATATCTGTACACGACAACACCAAAAATATAAAGAGAAAATGGTTTATCCAGCCCGAGTATCTATTATTAGATCAAAAACTGTAGCTGCAAAATGTGACTGCATAGAAATTGTGCAGCCGACACTTCCAGTCAAGTACAATTTATGCGAGACTACTAGAGGTGAGAGCCGCATATCTAATTTTTCTTTCCATATATATATAATGTATTCCTGGCATTTTGATCCTCGCCAGTCAGTCTGCCATCGTGCTCTAATGATCATCGTGGAAGGTCCAAACTCGTCAGTGTTTGGCTGACTGTAGTATTGCTATGTCGTTCGACGACTGGTTGAATACAAGCTCGCAAACTTGATTTAAAGAATTGTCGCAGGAATTGGCTAATTCTCCAATTGAACATAAAATATGATTTCAAGCAATTAAATAGCGGTAGTATACACACAGTAAACTACGAAGTGAAAAGTTTAATTCCAAGAGCCAAACTAGCTAACGTATAATGAAAACTCGAATGGCCAAATTAACAGATTGTTGACAATTCATTTCTAGAATGATTGTTTACATTAATGATGATTCTCCAATGGTTATAAAGATTACTGCTCAAAAATGTGTGAGACAATTTATTTGTTTTACAAAAATAAAAACTGATAAGCACCATTGCAGAAAAGTCCAAACACAGGTATAATAAAATCATGCATTTTCTACGAGGTCAATACGATTTCCAGAGATAAACAAAATATAACTAAATATAATGCGTCTTTATAACAGCGAATCAAGCAATAGCAATACGTA